>MU857825.1:0-24738 GCA_033296725.1 Corynascus novoguineensis | reverse complement strand
CCCTCGGTCCTTCCCTGTCTCTCTCGACACCATCTTGGTCGAGGTATCTACGTTTCGCCCTCACCGAGATTGTGCAGTAGACGCCCTGTCCGCCATCGCGCGCGGCGACGACATTACCCGCCCGCTCGACGACCCCGCGCGCTACCGTCTCAAAGGCCTCGTGGCCCTGTTCAGCCTCTCCGGCTTGCAGATCTAGTACGTCTCGCCGGCGGACGCCCACCGGCGCACCTCTTTCGCCGTCATCCCCGACGAGCGCGAATGGCGGCTGTTCCTCACCCAGCTCAAGATCTCGGGCGTCCCTCTCGACCCCAGCCGCTACTACAGCCCTACCTCGCCCGTGAGCATCCGCATCTGGGCGCTGCCCTGGGGCCACACCCCTCAGGACGTCCTCGCGCTGAAGCCCTCGGTGCCACCTGGTGCAGAGGTCGTAGATCTCCTCACAGACGACGAGCTTGATCCCCCTACACCTGGTCGAGATGCCAAGGACATCATTTCGGATAGCGAGCCGGGCCCCGTTGAGCCCGAGAACAGAGAGGTGTTCGAGCCAGGACCCATCGACCCTAGCGTCGTTGAGGCGGTCCTGCGCGACATGTGCAAATTTTTCGGCATCGATCCAAGCGACGTCCTAAAGCCTGGCTTCACATATACCCCTCCGGGCATGAAGAAAGGCCTCCGCTTCCACCAGCTCTGGGCTTTTTTCTGGGTGTTCGCTAGCAAGGCCGCCCGTGGTATCGCCACCGCCCTCCTCGCCGACGAGATGGGACTCGGCAAGACGGTCACGTCCTTGGCCGTCGCCGTCCTTAGCCACCGCCTGCGCACGCAGGCCGATCATGTTTCTCAACACCCTGACCAGCACCTCGCATCCGACGACGAGCGCACCGAGTGCCCGTCGGGAACCTACACTCACGGGTTCCAATGCCCCTGCGAGGCCGGCAGCTGGTCCGCCAGGATCGCTGCCGACCTCTCGCACGGACCTACAGTAGTGTTTGGTTCTAAGCTGATCCTGAGATCGTGGGCCTACGAGTTCTCCAAGTTCGTGGACGCCAATCCCGACGACGGCATGATACTCCTTACGCTGCCCGACGATCCCGCGCCTGTGCGCAACCTCATCGCCGACATCGACATCGTCCAGCTACCCCGCGCGTCTCCCACGAGCAGCAAGAGGCCGGGCCTCCAAGACGAAGGTGCCAGGCTCAAACCCAAGCCCGGCCAGTCTCGGTATATCCTGCTAATTCCAAACACGTCCACCCTGAAGAGTATCGATTCGATCTTCGCCGTCACCGCCGACCGCCGCAGGCCCCCCACCGTAGTCCAGTTCGCTGTCCAGCCGGCCAGGATCATCGTAGACGAGGCCCACTGCATCAAGGGCGAGACTACCATGCTCTGGGATCGGATCCGGCGTTGGCAGTGGCGCGCTCGGAGCCCCACTTACCTCCTGGCCCTGACGGGCACGCCCATGACCCGGGACCCGGCGGACTTCCAGAGGCTGTTGGAGCACCTGAACCACCCAGGCGCCGGTTGGAGCAGCCCTCTCCGACCGCCCCCCACGTCCACGCTTCAGGCGCTCAAGCGGCTGACCTCGCATTACAACAAGACGCTCACCCGTGGCCTCGACGCCGCCGCCGCCGGCTCGGAACCGGATCAGCAGCAGCACCAGGTCTTCCTCTCCGAGCTCAGCACCCTCGTGCGCGCCTTCACCCTCCGTCGCCGCCGGGACGACATGTTTGCCGGTCAGCCGCTGTCCACCGTGCCCATGATCCCTTTCGACGTCGTAGAATGTCCGCCCCCGTCCCAGTATGCCGCCTACATCGAGAACATATTCTCGTCCACAAAGAATGAGGTGCAGGCCTTGCTGGCCGAGCGCCACGCCAGATGGGAAGAGCTGCCAGAACATCGTCGGGGTGCCGAGCCCACCCTCGAGCTCCTGGTCCGCCAGATCAGCTCCGGCGCCCCTAACACCGTCAGCAGCTTCCACCTGCTTAGGCTGTGCGCCACGTTCCCAGCACTGGCTCGCCTCCACCGACAAGAACCCTACTGCGCTTGGAGCCTTACCGGCGAGGACTTCCAGGGTGTCTTCACCAAGGGCACCATCGAGGAGGCCCGGGCTAAATCCAAGGCATGGCCCCTCTGGCGCAACATCTGTAACGGCAGCACCAAGATGGAGCAGCTCGGCATACAGATCCGCAAAATGCTGGCCGACCGAGAGCCGGCGCACGGTGCGGACGACATCGTGCCCGACAAGAAGATGCTCGTCTACTCCGACTCCCCCCTTGTCGCCCACCTGGCGTTTTTATGGATCGCCAACACCTTCCACATCCCCATCCAGATGATCGATCGCGGCATGAGCGCGGCGAACCGCCTGGCTGCTATAGAGCCCTTCGTCACCGTCTCTCTCGACCGGCTGCGGCGCGAATGCCACCACCCCACGGACCCCCCCGCCCCCCGAGTGCTGGTCACCACCGTCGGCATCATCGCCGAGGGCCTCAACCTGGCCCGGGCGAATTACGTCGTCCTCCTCGGCCCCCTCGGCACCGTCGCCAAGCAACTGCAGGTCGGCTGTCGTATCAACCGCGAGGGCGGGTTTTCCACACCGCACCTGACCCTGCTGCTCGACCCAGACAATAAGGCCGAGATGGTGGTTCGCCGGCGGCAGCTGAACCGCGCCGCCATCGAGATGGACGTGTGGGGCAGGACAAGGTGACAACGGCACCCACTCGTCCGCTTTTTTTTTCTCTTTTTTTCCCGCGGCGTGATACATTGGTAATGTTCAGGTCTGGTTGCTTGGGTTCACTTGCTCGGAATAGGGATTCGCCGTGGTGCGGTCGGGGTACATCGCCTCTGAAGAGGGGTGTAGGAGGCGCTATCCACGAGACACCGCCTCTGATCTGCTTTTTTCTATTCTCTCTTATCTCACTCACAACGAGCTGCGCCGTTTGTATATCCAGGTCTCAAGTACGGCTGGTGGATGTTTGGTCCGTGGCGGACGTAAGTGGTTCGGCTGTGTACTTGGACGTGTCTATCGGCATGCCTAGGATATGGAGGGTTTCATTGTCAGGTTCACCAGCTCAGGTTTGCCATGTCAAGATGAGAAGCTGCCTCATGATAATCTTGCTTGTCAGGTCATATAGGAAACAATCTCACTCAAAGCAATGGCCTCGCCTTCCTTTGATTACCCCTTCGCACTTTGCGCTGGAGAACTACCTCGAGACGTTGAGCCGGTTTTCATAGCTGATGCAGACCCCCTCGCGCGGGCCGTTGACTCACCAGCATCGGAAAGCGGCCCACTCTTCCGTTCGATGTCCCTCAACCGAACGTCGACTTTTCAGAGCAAAAAAAGGATGAGATTATTTGATGGCATGCCGAAGGTATCAAGGATGCCATCATGTGCGGTCGAACGTATCTTCGGAAAATACGCCACAGTGACGAAACCCTTGTTGGCTTGGCTGGATGGGTTATAGAACGATGTCTGGAAGAGCAAGTCAATTCAAACAAAAACAAGACTGCCGTAAAAGCGGCGAAGGTCGGCAATGAGCAAAAGTCTGAGTACTGGCTTCCTGGGGCGCTCGACGTCACGTGGCACCCAACGCTTCCCAGGGTACGGGCCAGTTCTGGAATTGTGCCTCAGGCACCGATTGGCATTTGGCACAATATTTAGCCGAAGAATAGCCGTCTGAACTCGACCCCGCACTCGAGCTCCGCGAAATTTGGCGCTAAACTCTATTTCTACAGGGAACGCGAAGGTTACGGCACCACGACACGGCGATTCCACGATTTTTTTTGGTCCCCAATTCCGGCGTCAATCCCGCAAGGCAAATTTCGGAATCAAATCATTTCGACACGCTGATCTTGGCTGCAAATTCTTGGATAAGAGGCGGCGAGGTCATGGAGATTTGCAAGACTACGCTCGGAGCCAGCTCCCTAAAGATGCTGGCGAGAATGGCTCACTTGAAGTCCACATATACGGAACGGGGCTGGTGGGAGGAGGCCGAGAAGCTGAAGGTGCAGATGATGAAAATTTGCGAGACCAAGAAGCTGGAGAACATGGTTGACGCGACGCCGAACCAGGGTTGGTCGGAAGAGATCGAGGAGCTGGGGGTGCAGCTGATGGAGATTTGCAAGGCTGTGCTCGGGATCGATAACCCAACCACGATAGGGAGCATGGCCAATTTGGCGTTGATTTACTGCTACGGGGGCCGGCCGGACGAGGCTGAGAAGTTGGAGGTGCAGGTCATGGAGATTTCCAAGACCAAACTCGGCCCTGACCACCCGGAGACGCTGGAGAGCATGGGCCGCCTAGCGACGACATACATAGAACAGGGCCGGCGGGAGGAAGCAGAGAAGCTAGAGGTAGAGGTGATGAAGATTCGCGAGACCAAACTCGGGCCCCACCACCCAGACACGCTAGAGAGCATGGTTGACCTGGTGTCGACATATACGGAACAGGGTCGCTGGAAGGAGGCCGAGAAGCTGGAGGTGCGGGTCATGGATATTAACAAGATGAAGTTCGGGGCCGACCACCCAGAGACGCTGGCGAGCATGGCCAATCTGGCGTTGATATACTCTAATCAGGGTCGGTTGGATGAGGCCGAGGAGCTGCAACGTCGCCTGCCCGTTTAAGGGGTATGTCGCTGCCTTACAGGAATGGGGCTATGGCAGCTCCGCTATCAGTTAGCGAAAGAGAAATTCTCTTCAAGGGGTTTATATCGGATGCCGTTTGTTGGTAAGCCACGAGCTCGAGGTCGAGGGCGATCAGGAATGACCTGTCGCAGAATAGAACTCCTGTTTTCTTGCCTTTTCAACACCAACTGCGAGGACATTATCAGGGTACCAACTACGTAAATTTTTACCTCTAAGAAGTGCTCCAACAAGCCAAATACAACCAAATCCACCTACAAACTTGCTGTGACTTTTGCTGGCGCTTGGTGGGAGGCAACACCGCGGGCAGGTACAAGCTGCGGCTATTTGCCAATAGCACAGTCATCAAGCCGTGTTGCCTTGTTTGCCTTTCCGAAGAGCTCACCGAATCAACTGCTAAACCAGCCAAGTAGGACTGGAGGGATTCCTGAAATAGGTGGCGTGCACCTAGCGCGAGTTAAGGCAGGCCACAGCCAATAGCGCCGCAGACTCCTCAGCAACCTTGTTGTATAAGAGGTTGGAAAGGCAGGCGGGGAGACAGTTGGAAGATTCTCCCCGAGCCCGCCGTGCTTCATGACCCCTTGGGCCCTGCTTCACGAGTGCTTGGGTGGCAGTGTTGCGGACTGGACGCCTCCTGCTGGAGCTAGCAGTTCCAAGTCTGGCGGTGGAAAGGCAGGATCTCGGCTTCCTCCAACAGCTCCCAGCCACCACCGCTCTACCGACCCGTCGGTTGCTCAACAAGCTTTCAACAGTCGTGGCTGGGCGTTGCCTCAACGCTGACCGGTCCCACTTGATCACAGGTGACGGATTCGTTCGGCTTGGTGAGCATGGACTGCCTGATTGCCGAGGCCGTTCTGCCGTCCGATGGGCCGTGCTGTCGCGCACAGGAAGGAGAATGAAGGAGAGAAGAGTTGTCCAGGGAAGGCGACCGTGCTTTATATACGCAATCCGCCCGCCAACGTCGGTTATTAGAAGAACCAGCCAACCCCAAGTTCAAGAAGGGGAGGGTAGCGGGTGCATAAACCAAGAATAAGGGGGGTAACACAACCTCCCGTCATCCTCCGCGCCGCGTCTTTGATCAGTGCAGCCTCGTGCATTTCCTTGTTTTCTGTCTCGTAGAGCTCTGCCATTGTAACTTGGCACTGCCGGCCGCACTAACAGTCACGCCACGCTGGATGAGTGGCTCCGATGCTCACTCGACGCGGTTGGGGGGACAACGTTCTCGACTGCGGTGTATTGGTTACGGCCTGCTCGAGGCAAAACACCATCCCGATCAACGGTTTCCTCTGCCACGCAACCTGTCCATTGGCACATCAGCTCTCAGCCACCTTCACGTCCGCGATAGGAGCTCTATCGTAAGAAGAGGTACTTGGGCATGTACGATGTCGGGGCCGCAGGTAGACGGGACACCTCGTCTGCCGCACCTCCATCAACGCAAGGGTGCAAAAACTCAGCGGGCTTGCGGTGACCTCTTTGCCCTCCATCCCATGCCTGATGAGAAGATAGCAAATCGGATGTTCTCTTCCCAGCCAAGCCTCGTCTCGAGTGGCCAGGAGTGTTGTTGCTATGGGAAAACATCAACGGCTAGGGTTCATCGTCCGTGGTTCGCGCACAGTTCGCGTCGCCTCGTATACTCGCAACATTAGGGAGACCTCCTTGCATTGGCGACTGGCTAAGCTACCGGTGCTACCGACGCGAAAAGGGTGGTACGAAGCGAGATGGCTGGTTCCTCCGAGATTCTCAACGTCCTGAAGCAGAGCATGCCGCATACCGTTTCGGGGCAACAAGGCTCCCTCAAAGGGTGTCACGGAACAGGAAGAGCCTGGAGCTGCGGCGTGGCGAGGTTTCCCGTCCACCTGCGCTCTGTCACATCCAAGGGCTTGTTGTCAAGCTGTTGCTGTTGCCTGCCGCCTTCTCAAATAGTTAGCTCTTGTCGCGTTGGGAGTTCTGGTTGGCCCACAGAGATCTGCTTGGTAACTTGGCATCCAAGGTACGCCAGGCGGGTTACAGCCTAAGCCGACCTGTCTTCGCATCCACAGTTGTTATAAGTAAATGTCTTGGACGCGCGTGTCACGGCTTGTTGCGTCTGAGCATATTGAAGTCCAAGGCGCTGCCGCTGGAGTCTTCTCAGGCCGGACTGATGACCGGGCATCCTCGCCCATGTGCATCGGCACTGAACATGGGGTGGAGGAACTCTGCTGCTGACTCCACGAGCCGCCCGAAAAACATCCGTGGAGGGCCAACCGTGTCGGTGGTTCCACATCAGAGACGTGACGGTTCAAAATCTGATACCATGCCTGGGTGGATTGGTAGAGGCGTGTCCAATCATGAATGAAAGTGCAGGGAGGCAGGCAATTGATTGTCTCCTACTGCCCTGAACGACACCCCGTC
Organism: Corynascus novoguineensis; assembly: GCA_033296725.1. Lineage (NCBI taxonomy): Eukaryota > Fungi > Ascomycota > Sordariomycetes > Sordariales > Chaetomiaceae > Corynascus > Corynascus novoguineensis. The sequence continues at coordinate 17,712 of MU857825.1, read as the reverse complement.
TCTACTGCCCACCCCTATTCCACGTGTCTTGATCATAGTAGGTTATGGACACTCCGGAGCGGCCGCATAAAGTGGTGAGTCAGGGAATGGCCCCTTGGCCGTAGGAAGGTGTTGCGGAGGAGTACCTTCGGCGCCGGGGGGAATCGAATGGGGTGGAGCTGCGGCGTGGCGAGGTCTCCCGCCCACCTGCGCCTTCCACGTTATGTGCGCCCAAGTACGTCTCCATACTGTAGGCGTCCTATTGCGGATGTGAAGGTGGCTGGGAGTTGATGTGCCAATAAACAAATCACGTGGTGGAGAAGCCCCTGATGTGATACCTAACAGGCAATGTCTTGAAGTGTGGGGCACAACTTTCCGGGGGCCTTTCCTGAGAGGGCTGGCGGGTTTGGGACATGAACCGCGCGATGGGACTCGTGGGAACTTGCATCTTGTGAACTCCCCGTTGCGCTATATTTACGGGAAGCTGATTGGGCACCCGTCATAATTCTGTGCGACGTTGTTAATCATGGCTCGAGATTGGGCAATGATGCGTCTCAAGATGGCAGTCAGCCACGCCAGTGAGTGGACCCAAGCTGCCTGCTCGACCAGGTCGAGGGGGGCAACGTTTGACTCGAATCGGAACTTCCCTGCAATGCAACTTGTTTATTGGCACATTAACTCCCAACCTCTTCACGTCTGCGGTAGGATCTATTATCGTGTGAAGACGTACTTGGGCGTAGGTGGACGGACGACCTCCCCATTGCCGCAGCTCGAGCCCCTTCCAGTGCCTCGATGTATCATTTCAGCGCCAAGAGGTAATCTTCCGGTATACCATACCCACTTCGGCAGCCTTGTCTGAAACTGCAGCCCTCCCTGAAGAAGAGAGGTGACGGGGAGACCTTTGGGTGTCAGGTATAAGCCATGTGACAAGAAAGGTGTGTGTGTCAAGGCTAGTTGGTTGGCGACAATCGTGGTGGTGGCATACTGTTCGTGAACGGGAGTGTGTAGCTCGGAGCGCGTTTGTTATACACACACCGTGTCTCCATCGCGTCGTTCGACCCTATATATATATGCTAGCCCCTCCCATCGAACACAAAAGGCGCTGCAGACTGCCGCCAATGCAATTTCTTTGTTATCCCACGTATTCAGATTCATTAGGCTTCAACCACCATGTGTCAAAGAGTGAACGCGAACTACAGTTGTGGGCATCAAGCGGGGCAGTCACAATGGTATCCCGAAAAACCGGAAGACTGCCAGGCTGCAGTTAACGCCAATCGACGCAACGCACGATCCGGGTTTTTGCTCCGATGTTCGCCACCCGAGACCACAGCAAATTACGATGTCGGCGGCCACTGTGAGAAACCAGAATGCAAAATTTGGTACTTGGAATATGGTGGCTGGATATGCTGCGCTTGTAGAACGAGCGTGATGGCGGGATTCAATACGTGCTACTGCATGCACCAGGCCTGCGCATTATGCACTTCAGCTGTGTAAGTCTCCAGGATAACAGAAGAAATTTCTATTATTTTCCGCATGTGCTTGACTGACGCTGTGATTCACGCTAGTAACCTGGGTAGATGAAGTACGCTTGTACATGGTGCCAATTGCGTTTGGCAAGATGTGGGGGGCTTGCTCCGAAAATCTATAAAAGCATCTTATTTTCCCTACCATGAGCCGACACCAACTTGTCCAAATTCTCTGCTACGATGCAGACATTTCGTGTAACCCATTGGGTGACGAGCCGCCACAATGACGAGTGCGAGATAGTTGTGCGTTGTATCGGTGCAATTTTCCATATATATTGGTTTGCTCGAGACCTAACCGCCTCCCCAAACCTCTTAACACATTACTGCGAATCAGTCCGAATCCTCAAAGCCGCATCAAATGGGGAGGAGTTTGAGAACGATGCTGAGAGCGATGTTGAGGTTGCCGAGCGACTAAAACAACCATTCGTGTCCCTTATGAGAGAACTAGCACCGAGGCCGATGCCATCAGCGACCATTTATCATCTGCATGACTATCTCTACCCCAAATGGTTCCGCCTCCAAGCGACACTTGCCGAGGACGGCAAAACCATCCAACCCCACCAGATACGAACGGCCCAGCCACCGCATTTGCCCCCTGGCGAGTATATGCACTCACCTGCGATAATCAATCTCAAACTCGAAGAGTGGGTGGAGAATTGGTACTCGTCATCTCAAGTCGAGCTTGCCCCAACGGATGGCATTGAGCACCCTCTCCTCCATACGCCATCAAGAGTCCTTGTTGATGACCAACGTACCGTATGCTACTTCAAAGGATTCGGTCCCGGATATCGAGGTACCACCCGCGAGCTAGCCGCATTTCGGAAGCTGAACGATGCCATTGCACGCGGACTGATTCCATCTAGCCTGCGTGTCTGCCGCCTGCACGGTCTCGTGAGAGATACTGACTACAATTCGTCCGGCTCATGGTCACGGCTAGTCGGCATGCTATTCATATACATCAAACCCAAGTGTCCCGGAATACTCGGTACACTACAATACGTGGCTCCGGACACCGGCGCTGCCCTCCGTTGCCGTTGGGCCGATGACATTGAGGCTACCGTTCAGTCGCTACATGCGGCTGGATGTATTTGGGGGGATGCCAAACCAGGGAACGTCTTGGTGGATTGCGAGGATAACGTGTGGTTGATCGATTTTGGTGGCGGATTTACTAGCGGTTGGGTCGATGTGGAACAGAGGGAGACTCTACAGGGAGACCTAGGAGCGGTAAAGAAAATAAGAGCCTGGCTTGAAGAGCTTGAAGTTGGCATCCTGAAACACTAACTGGGTCAAACGACAGGGCAACGCCGGAAGCAACAGATCTACTTTTATATTCTTCGCGGCGGCGCGGGAGACCACCACCTTAAGACTGTCTGACCAGCTCGCTGGGGCCTTTCCTTCTTTTTTTTCTTGCAGGCATGGTCGGAGGCGAGTGCAGTGGAACAAACGGTTATTATTATCATTAGCAACACAGCGCGTGGTTAGATCCCTCATAAATCTGTGGAAGCAACTGTATTCCAACGACGCGGTGCATTTGGTAGTAAAGCATAAGCCCCTCATAGATACGAGCAAAGGCCTCGTCCTGCATCGTGATACGAAGCCAAACAGGTGGCGTGAGAAAAGAATGAGTAGAGCGCTTACACGAGTTGATGGCCGAACGTCAATTGAACCGGATGTAGTTGGCCTGCTAAGGCCCTTTCGGCTTTTTGGGCGGTTATCGTACACCGCTGATATATGAGTGGAATCTGCCACCAGCTGCATTAGAGGGTCGGAGATGTAAATAATAACGCTGTTGAGGAAGTACGTAGAGAAGGCGTCTGTAGCACAGAACAGCGATAGCAAAGCCCACAGAGCTATCGTCATGGTGGGCAGGGTATGTTGGTTGGATTAGTTTTGTAGCTTTCTGTCTCACAGCCTTCCCGCAGAACATGCATGCGAACTGTCCCTTTGTGGACGGATTGGGCGGGGTATGAGCTGTGTAGCTCTCTTCGCACCTTGGCTTGGGATGTTGGGTAGGGGGAATTGCTGGCTCCCGAATCATGGACGCGAACCATGGTTGTTTGCGGGGCTCGCAGTTGTCAACGGCTTGTGGTCCTGGGGAATCTAATAGCAACGCTTGATCCTTCGTTTCGACTATCCAGGTAAACCGAATCAGGGCTATGGTTGTGTCGATCTTCTTGTGCATCTTTAGAGCCTCCTTCGTTGAAATTCCCGAAAAGAGCGGCAAGTTGTCTTTGTTCGGGAACGATAAAATAGACAGGTCGTCTCTCCAAGAATCCCCTTCCCCCCCCCAAAAAAACCCCTAAGGGAAGGGGACTTGTTACGGACCAATCAACGGACGTTCGTTTTGGCTTGGTCAGCGTAACAATTCGACAACTGTTACCGGGATCACTACGCAAGCAAGCGGACGATCGTTTGATTCGGCAGGGATCAGCGCTGGGAGAGTTTTTACATCACCCTTCTCTTGATTCTGTTCATCTCCAGTGGTAGCCGGTAGAATTGGAAAGTCGGGGGGTGGCTGAAGGAGCGAGATGTGTACGGGTTTGTTGAAATCGAACTACTTTCTCCCGATAGTTCACCTCTCTATAGTTCCCAGACATATGACAGTCTTATATAAGGCTCGATTGTGGGAAATCAGAAAGCAAATGAGCGAGTCAAACTTTCAGCCGGGCAGCCATTCCATCTTTGCCGGTCGTCTGGACCGCCGGACGCGAGTTGACAGAAGGCTGGCTGCAGCCCTGTGGGTTACAACGTGGCTCATCAACTCCGAGGGGGAAGGGGGGCTTACCTTCTTGGTGTCTCCAAACCCCGTGCCCTTCCCGGAATCTTGGGTGTGCCGCATGCCGTATATTGGGCATGTTTAAGGCTCAAAGTTTATTCCATATTGCACATGCAGTCACGATTAGCCCTGGACAGCTACGAAGTATACCGTCTGCTGAATGTCAGAACGCAGGAATGAAATAGTACATGCGCAAAGCCCTCTAGTTTCACTGATTCTTCTTTCCAACTTATTTCTACCATGCTGAGTCCGTCTCCTCGCCTGTCTCCTCACCTGGGGGATGGAGCGTGTACGGCTGCGTGTACGGGAAAGATCCCGAGCTCTCAAGGATATTCTGGGCTGGCGACAGGGGAAAAGGGGGCTGGAATACCGGGTTAATTATTACAGGTAGAACAACTAGCCTGTACCTAGCGTGGTCACCCCATCCTTGGATCTCGAGCAGCAAACTGTTTTTGCGTACCTTTCCCTCTAAGTGAGCCCATCGTCTGATCTGTCGGTCTGCCGGGTCTCTAATTTTGTGCCACAGGTGCGGGAATCTCGACGGAGCAGGGAATCTAGCGTACGTTCTAGTTTCTCGAGTAAAGCTAGGCGGTCTTGGCATGTTCACTCTGTCGTCCGGTGGATGGCGTCATTCCCATTCGTATGGGTTAAATCCCCACACCGTGTTGGGGCCACCATCGCCGTTGTAGCCCTGTCTGCCCCCTCTCTCCTCTCTATGGCCTTCGCCTCCGCCCTCTCCGTCGCTTCTGCGCCCTCCATTCTCCCGGCGTCCTCCCTCCTCTCTCTCTCTGCCATCTCCACCCTCTCTGCCTTCTCTGCGGCCTCTTACCCTACCAGCTTCGCCTCTAATAGAATCCTCCCTGTCTTCGTTGGGGTCGTCTCTGGGACCGCCACCACTTCTATCGTCTTCAACGCCAACCACAGTTGTATGGCTTCATGACTGATTAGACGTTTACCAGAATGCCGTGCTCAGATAAGTTCACCATCGACCAGGACAACAAGTGGATCTGCCCCAAATGGTCTAACGCAGCCGACGTCAATGGAGCCTTCGAGAAGGTAATCGCTACCGCCATTGACTCCGAGCTGTTTCCAGAGGTCCTGCACGGCCAGCACAGCGAGATGTACCGTATCGTCGGAGCACCAGGCATCAAAATCGAGCGCTTAACAACGTCGCTCTTCGGCATCGTTGCCGTCACTGCGTGTTTGATCGCTTGTGTACGCAATGCCGATGGCAGCATCAAAGGAGTCTGGATCTCAAAACGCGGCGAAGAAGTCCTCAGCTCTGGCCAACTAGGCGTGATGGCCGCGGGCGGCGTACGGGCCAACCAAACACCCGGGGAATACATATTAGAGGAAGCAAGAGAAGAAGTCTCCTTATCTCCAGACGTCATAAAGCAACACGCCAGGAAAACCGGTGTGATCAGGTACGCCGCATGACATCCAGTCACACGGTCGCCATACTTTGTTATAGTGCACTGCTACGCGAGCGACCTCCCGGAATACATGACACCTCAGTCGGTTGATCCTCGCGAGGTAGCGGGGTTTGAGCTCATAAGCGTCGAGGATGTACAGGATGCCATGCTCCGCGATGAGTTTAGGCGTGGTTATAGTTTATGTTTGATTCACTTCTTTATGGTGCATGGTATCATTCCAAAAAATGCCGAATTCGAAAGGCGGCTGCACCGTCAGCTGCCTGTACCCTTTGAAAAGTGACGGTAGGATGCGGCGGGATAAACTCGGGCAACCACAGGTTCCTCCAAACGGACGGAAGGTTACCGTGCGGGAGGTGCCAGGAATGTAATGGGGTGTGAAGAGGTTCTAATGCAAGATGACTTCCTTGTTTGTCTAAGAAATAACTAGCTATGCTAACGCTCATTACTTGGGATGACGTTCTGTGCGATTCCCTCATGATCAGGTTGCTCAGCACCTATCAAGTGCCGAACAAGTTTTCCATCGACGCCGTGGAAGGGGGAGATGGCGGCTACTCAGAATTAGGCTTTCAAACGTGGGCGAATATATCACCGTGGCTTTCTGGCTGTAAAAATATGCCTGGGACCGGTAAGCGAGGCTCTGCCCCACATGATAAACGGCAGTTTGCAGGTTTGCAGGAACTTACAGTGCGCAGTATGCATGCGCAGTAATACTGGCCATCTCGCCCCTGACCTTTTCGGAGAGACCACGGATCTCATCCAGGGTCCGGCCATAACCTCGACTCAAAGGCGCCAAACTGAGTGGTTCGCAGGCTAGTCGGACGCCAAGGTTGAACCACCGTCCAAGGTCTCTGCCGGGTGCCTCTGCAGGCCGGCCGTTGAGGGGTAACCGGATGACCTCCTCCTTGATGTCGACGAAGCCAGCGTCGGCCAGCTGCTTCTTCGTGGGATTGTTGTCCAAGCGTATTGGACGGCAGAAGTTATCCATGGCGTCCAAAAGTTCATTTGCCCATTGCACGATGTAGGCGTCCCCCGATAGGCTGCCATCGTCACAGCGAGGGGTCCAGTCTATCTCGACCTGTTCGATATAGCCGTCATATGGTTTGAGATGTCTTAGACCGTTAACAAAGCTCCTCTACCCTTGATGAGGGGGACTTACCTAAACGTCTCGGCATATACTTTGGGCCAGTTGTTAATGCTACCGTTCATAGTACGCATATGAATGAGATCCCAGGAGGATGGTTCAAGACCCTGCCAACTGTCTTCAATATCCTTCTGCAGGAAGCGTGTATTGGCAGGGATGCTGCGTTAGGTTAGCACGGTCATCTAATGAAATAGGACGGTGGAACTTGCAATTCAGGCTGGATGTAGTTCAGGTCTAGGCCGACATGAAACCCACCAGGATATTTGCTGCTCGACGCCGTGAAGTTAGAGGACCCGAATCCGAGAGAGCGACACGAAGAAACTTACTCCGCCATCTCAATAACCCAGATGCCGGTACCGCAGCCCAGGTCTAAGATCCGGGGGCTTTCCAGATGGTAGATGGGGGCACTGTGAAGAACATTCCTGCGAGCAAGGAGGAATATTTTGTGAAAGACATCGAGCCTCTCCAACTCGGTCTCGACTGAAGATTAATGTCGCCGCACGGATAAGGGGCAGATGAAGGTTAAAGGGGTCTCACCTCGTCGATAGGAAACATATAGTTTCCCTTTTTATATGTGCCATACCACCGGCCATTCTCAGGATAGATCTCTGGGTAGATTCAGTGTGGACCTAGGTAACCGCTATGTGTAGACACGATTAACCTCCTGTAGAGTTGTTTCTCAAGGTGGGAATTTCAAGCTTACATGTGGCCTCTGAACGGCTGCGAATCCCTTGCCATTATTGGGCAGAATAAGGACAACGTAGAACACTGAACGGGCGGATGAGCCGCGACATCAAGAGATTGTCAGGCTTCCGGGCCTGTTCAAGATCACCCACAAATTGGCTTGCTCGCCTGCGAAGCCGTCCGGTCAGGGACATGCGCATTGCTGCAAGTTTGCCAGTCCTCGGGTGCTATAATTAGTGCGGGGCCTCGTACAGGTCCGGTGTTGCACGTGAGATCGGTGCCGATACCAGAAGCGGCTAGCCTCACTGCACCAAAGAGAACCAAATGCGAATTTGGCCCCAGGTGTGTGCAAGGAATATCCGCCCTAGGGGTTGCGGGTCTTTCCACCAAGATACTATTTAGAACTGCTGGAGACAAGAATTCTCGGACCCATTGTGTGAACCCGTGAGCCTATGAATCGTCGGTGAGCCTCAACTCAGTTGGCCCAGCAAACATGGCACGTTATGTCCACTAGGTGCGCATCATCGCCGGCGAGGTGCATTAGAAATATATCACTTGTATTCTTTGAAGAAGATAGGAGCTCTCACGTGACGTTTGTTTACCTACCCCTGAAACCCCTCCATCTCCGTCTGTCGTGCCTCGTGCCAACCCGCGAACCCCACCTATATTTTGCTCCCCACCGGGAAATTGTTCGCAGTGTTGACGCGGCCGCGCTTAGTGAAGTGAGGACCGCTGCCAGGCTTAAGTCCGAGGCCAGTACCGTTCCTGGAACCATTGTCCGTCAAAAAAGGAGGGAGACGACATCTAGCTAATACGAATGAAGAACTCTACCGTTGTTACGAGAACCGGGGAGTTTGGCGATGTAAGCCGGCCCTCGCTCCTGACTTCGAGGCACGATAACAGCAGGCGCAAGCAATGACCTCTTTCTGTGCCAGCCGTGGCTCAGCTTGCGTGAAGGAAAACGCGGACTGGTACCCTACTGGGGGTACCCTACTGGGTCTTCCGGTGTTCATATATCGGCAGGGCGCATGGATCTTTGGGCTTCGGAAAAAAGATGCTGATGAACTTGTCCAATGCCCGAGCCTGAAGACGGGCGTAACCCAGTACAACAATTCCAAAGAGCGCGACCGTTAACAACTGGATAGCTCCATCATAGCCCTGGGTACCCACGGCTGGGTAGATATACGCTATGACATCGTCGTCGTGTGTCGTAGTGGTGGTCTATTATGATGAGAAGGAGGAATGAAAGTTTGATGAGGGTGGGAGGAGGGGGCAATTGGTAGCTTGCACTATCGCTCGTTATGGCCCGGCCCGTAACCGTCGCCTGTGATCGTAGAGACCATCTCGAGCGATCGAGGCCTCCGTATCCGACCCTAAGTTGAGTTCATAAAAGGCCCGTACCGAGGCGTGGTTACGATGCTTCCCCATCGTTGTCTGCTTTGCCAGCCCAATCAGTCGCATTTAAAATCAACCAGCTCCATAGCGATAACAACCCCTGGCAGTTTCCTATCTTCTTCGTTCGCTTCAAAATCTGCGCATTCCCGATCCTCCTCCTCGACAGTTGGATCCTCTATAGGATACCCTCGCGCGGGGTTAAACGCGGCCCAAGACCCAGGCCGAGTGCCGAAAGTGCCCCATTCTGCCGCTAAGGAGCTCGTGGGGTTGAAAGGGCTCGGGTTGATTAGGACGGCCGAGAGAGCGTCCGCCGTTTGAAGTCTGCAGGCCGGAGGTAGATCGGAAGGTGTAGGCGTAGTATATGGAGCTGTTTCCATGCAATCTTGCTTGCCAGGATCATCGCTTAGAGAGGGGATGTTGTCATCTTTGCCATCATCCTCCCTGATGATCTCCTCGCTGCCCAACCCTCCTTGGTTCTGGCATTTTTCACCATTCCCCGGGCCAATCCGAGGCCCAGCCTTGCGAGCCACCGCACGAGAGGCGATCGTAAGAATATTGAAAGGGTGTTTGGAATCCATGGCCGCGTTTGACGAACAAACCGCAGCAGCAAAACAGTTGGCGAGATAGAAAGAATTCCTAAGTTGGGGACTACAGAGTCCCTATAATAACTGGAAAGACGAAGATGACTGATGATGGGATGTACTATTTGTTTCGACTTGGCTGATGCTGCGGAGGATGTACCATACCCGAGCCTCTTGCGTGGGGAGCGGGTGAGATAGAGCCGTTCGTAGCGGGTTCGACAAGGTGGTCCATAACTCTCAGAGCTGCTGCTTGCCAATAGACACAAATCGACGGGAGACTTGGTGACTGCTCGGAGCACAGCTTTCCACGTGTCTGGCTTGATGAAGCGGTACTTGAAACATTTCATGGGTAAGTAAACAATCCATGACCAATCATGAAGATGAACCGTAGGAGTCCTCGGTTGGCAAGTCTCAGTTTCTCGGCTCATACGGAAAACACCAGACGAGGCAACGACTGGAGTGGCCCGGAGGAAATGCCACGTCCCATCGATTGGCTGAGGAGGGTCCTGCTCAACGGTAACACGCCCTCACCATCCGCCGTGCGACGAATAATGGTTGGCCGTATAGACCCAAGCTGTCTGACATGGAGAACCAGCCCTCAAGCGAATCGCCAGGTGTGAGGGGATCGTTCCCACCGGCTTGCCGCGTCCAACTCCCACTTCACCGCGGCGCATAGTGTTGCTCCCAGCAGGCTTTCGGTAGGACACAGATGTCCCAGCTCTCGCCGAGATCACCCGGCCGAATTCGGCACGGTTGGTTGACTGAGGAGGCTCTTGCTCAACGGCAGCACACCAAAATAACCCGCCCCATGATCATTGGCCATATCGACCTCCCAGCCGTCTGACCAAAAGGCTCGCTTCAAGCGAAGAAGGCAGTCAAGGGTGTGGGGATTTGGCTCTAATGGTTGGCTTGTCGGATAAAGAAAATCAACGATATTGACCGCGAATGATTTGGTCTTCACAAGAAGAGGTCAATGATGTGGCTTGTCCGGCACGGCTGCAACGATCAACCAGCTCAGAAACCTAAATATTTAACCTATGGTAAGCTCGAGGAAAGGTAGTAAGAAGCCGGAAGTCGGTATACCCCCCTTATTATGCTTCCTTCCTGCTGTTGGAATGCTATTAGCCAACCAGCCACCCTGGCCTCCCTTTCATCTTACGAACCCCGCTGTTGTTAGCCAACCAGTCACCCCAGCCCCCCTTTTACCTCATACACATTTTCTGGTTTTGATAATGAGTGCCAGACCGAGGCATTCGAGTGGCTATTGCCTGTACTTTCCGTAACCGTGGAGTAGGGATAAGGCACGAGATATGGAGATCCTAGCCCGGTCCTCCGCGGTCGACCTGAATGAAGTCAGCGCTCGACTTGATGCATTGCCGCGAACTACGTTCCCTCCCAGCAGCAGATGCATTGACCATGCCCCCGGCAGATGCAGATGCAAGTTCAGGCCCCGCAACGCGCCTACGCCCACCGACATCTCTCCCTCTCCCCCAGAGGTACGCGAGAGGGAGTGGTATGATGAACTGTCGGGATGCAGCAGGGGAAAACAAGCTTCAGATACGGCTAATACTGATGATGAAGGCGATGATGGTGATGATGATTCCCTCCTCGAGAAGAAGAAGGAGGAGGAAGTCGAATGAAGCCCGGAGAGGATGTGGATGGCTGAAACATCCATGTGGGGCAAAGTGTCTGAAGTTAGACCCACAACATGAACTCATCAACCAAGGTGGCCGACCGACATACCCGATCGAACATATCGACACGACGCCATCATCAAGAATCCCACAAAGAGGCCGAGGTGCGCAGATCCGGCACAGTCGAGGCTGGCACGGATACAGTCCGTGGCACAACTCGAGTCGGAAATCCCTGAGAATAGCGCAAGCGGGAATCCGAGGAGTCCGCGGACAAGAAATCGTCTTCAAAGAGCCTCAGAGGCAGTCGGTCTGCAATAGCAAGAGTATTCCGTGCACTTTCGACGCGCTCGGTCAGCTCGATCTTGAAGGTAGGATTGGCACAACTTCGATGCCGCATGCTCTTCTAACGGGCCTACAGATGTCTAGAATCTCTCCCTTGATCTTCTCTTAGCACTGTCGAGCCTCCGGGCCTCTTGTCTACTTCGTTCCCGCGGTAGTAGCAAGAACCTCTTTAGCGATTTGTCAAGGCTTAATTCCGCCGTCAACTCCAACGACTTTGAGCTCGACCACATCAAGTTCCTAAAGTATTTCCCTAATTCACCCATATACGCGGTGCTCAGCTCTCTTCAAAGTCAATTACCGATTGTATAAATTAGAGCCTTGCCATTCAAGTGAAGTTTTACTCGTGGGCAACGTACGCCCATCACCTAGTTATTTGAATCCACCTTTTCATTCAGGCAGAAGGATATAACAGCATGTTTCGATTGGCTCGTAGGCTTCGTGGTTGGCAAGGCTGTAAACGATACTTGGTGAGCTGTGTGGGTCTGGGTTTTTGTAGGGGGGGGGACAAAACGGTGGGACGGTCCTAGAACGGTGGGACGCGTTTTCCCACGCGACGCGCAAGTTGTGTGACGATTGGTGCCGCGGGTCATACGGTGGCGTCATCGGACGATGTCACTGGACAACGCGCAGTTCGCGATCCAAAGGTGGTGTCCACCCAGCGGGACCGCCAATGAGCGACGTGTAATCCCGTGTTTTAGCCAGGGGAGAAGGATGTTTGGAGCGGCTCGGCTTGAATGACTGCGGTGGACTATATGCGGGTTAGCCAGTCGGTGGGCTGTGACAATAGATTATTTGGCGGCCTTTAACTGGTTGAATTCGCCGAAGTGGTCCAAATCATCGCCTAAGATGGCGTGATATCTTCGCGCTTGCGGCCTCACACCCAGACCCCCTCACAACCTGCCTTATAACCTGCCTCACCCCCACCTCACAACCTGCCTCATAACCTGCCTTACAACCGCCCTCGCAACCTGCCTCTCACCAAGCCACTACCCGCCCTTACCACACATGGAAGAGCAAGCCTCATTGCTTCTCGAACAAATCGGCAATACAGATCGCGGCCCAAAAGGATTGCGCGATTTATGGATGCAGGCCCAACAGTCCGCCGAAGGCTCGCTGGAACGAATTCTGTTCGAAGAAGGCGGGTTCGAATCGTGGTTTGCGTACATTTGCGCAAAACGCGGTTCCGAAATCCGGTCCCACTTTGTAGGCAAAGCTGCCTGCCGCAATTTAGTTGCCGACCTTGAAAGTCGGCCTGCCGATTACCTGAGACAGTTAGCAACGATAGTAGCGAGTAGGATTAACCCTGCTACGAAAGAAAGGGTCGGGAAGCTTCGGCCGATGTCACAGCAACCCAACAAAAGACGTCGTAAGTAGGCTATTCAACGCTTTGTGACATTACTGACGTAATCTAGGCATAGCAAACGATAGCGGTGAAACGTCTGCTACCAATGTACCAAGCCCGACCGTAACAGACCACTACCCCGCTGCGGTGGCTTTCCCTAGCGATCCCGCCGAGAATGAATGGGTTCAGGTCAACGCATCTCTTGAGGCACTACGTCTTTTCCCTCCAGATTTCTCCGATGCGATCAAGAGAGTTCCTCACCCCGAAGATCAGAACAAGCTGGTAGCAGCCATTTCAATGACGTTTCCGAGAACCCCGTATGCCGACAGGATAGGCTGCCAGATGACCATAGAAATCGTGGAAAATCAGGTAGAATGGATAGTTGCCAAGCTATTCAATCTACGGGTAGAAACAACGGAAGGGCTTCGGTATATTCGTATATCTGGCGGAGGTGCCTATGTGTTGCCGAGTCCGGATCTCGTCATTCGAGGTTGCCTATCCGAAAACATTTCTTTGTTTGGTTCTGAGGTACAGCATGCGATCAAAACCAGCCCTCTATCTCGAGACGACATCAAGCGACAGGCGTATCGGGTAAACGCAGTATCTATAATGCTTCATCACCAAGCAAGTGATGGGGCCAAGATATGTCTGTCACTAGGATTGTGGGAGGGAGGCGAACTTAAGAAGCAACTATATGGCTAGTTAGGAGTTCTTTACGCTTCCTTCAGCTTTCCATCACCAAAGTACAGCTTGGTGCCTCTCTCTACCCTCCCTTCCCCATCACAAACCTTATACCTCTTGACCACTTCTTCACCTTCGTATTCGATAATAAAGCATCCTTTCCAATATACCCTCTGACCATATCCTTCAACTGTCCAAGGCGCCACCTTGGCGTTGTCGAAAAAGTCTGAGGTTTTGGTGAGATCCTCTCTATGGAATGGCTAAGAATGTTAGTATAGAAGCCTCTATCACAGGGTTAGAGACGAACCATCTGATCAGCTAGAAGCTCTAAGAGACCTCAAAAATGGAATGCTGTTTAGGTGAAATATTAAGTATCATGAAGCATTTCGTAGTATGGACAAGCTTCAATCTCGATTTGCGAACCTCGCGAAGACGAATGCCGAAGGAACGAAGAGCCTTCGGGCTCAAAATTGCCCAACCATGCACCCGTGACCTGTGCCAATCTGTCGACTGGCGAAGTGTGCGGGGAAATTGGAGATGGATGCCTACAGGTTTAGGCAAAGGTGGGGCATGTTAGCAAAGGATGGTGAAGGCAGGTGGGGCAAGGCAGGCTGGCGAATGCAGATAGGCGAAGGCAGGCTGGGCAGTAAGGTGTACCTCAGAAGACCTCGGTATGTAATTAGCCGCTCCGTTATAGGGCTTTCGACGTTGAGGGCTACGGCGGATGCGGTGAACGATGTTATGGAGTTTACCGATTGGACCTCTCCTCCTCCATTGCTTTAGCAACTCAGCTTCCTTCTTCAGAGAGCAATGGATCTGTATTTGTTCAACCACTAGGCTCTGCAGTAGTTTCTTCTCGTCCGCCTCTATGAATGCCTTAGCCACGATGTTGGTGGTATCGCCGATATAACGATTTCTAGCTTCAACAGTTCAGTCGATGGCCAGGTCAGTAGCCAAGTCGATGGCCCAATCAGTGCCTCAGCCGATACCAGCACACCAAGCCCACCAAAGAGTCCAGTACTAGCAAAGACGCCATATAACTTGCCACAACTTACAGCATATACTATACAGCTTTTCCAGCAACGGCCGCCGACTCGAAACTCGTTAGTCTCGTAAGCTATTAATCAGCTTATCAAAGGTTACGAGGTGGCTCTTAACAGTGCACTTCTCCTTGTTGAAGAGAACCGGCTTTTACGGGAGGAGAATCAACGGCGACGACAGAAAAAGGAACAACGTCGGCGGTTTATAGCTGTCGGGGGCAGCCTTCGTTGCCGAGTGGAAAGTAATATATCGCTGATCTAGCAAAGGATATTGATCGGTCCAACTCTTCCGGCTTAGACTAGTCCGCGCCTCTGTGTCTCTAGCAGGCAGATCGTAGAAGGTATCAATCAAGGCTCCCACGGTGGTGCTCATTTTCAGTGCAAAGGGTGATCGTGAAGTGATGATCAATAGAAATCAGCTAGGGCTGGTTTGAGAAAGGGGTGAAAGCAAATAGGAGAGCATCGGCCAGACTTAAATGTTTTAACTCCTATTGCAAACGATGTACCTCATCAAGTTCCTCAAATATCTCCTGATTTATACGCGATACACAGCTCTACGACAGCTAAACTCTGTAGCGCTTGTAACGACTCTTTGTATCGCCGATACTAGTTTTGTAGGCTCGGCTTGTAGTTAACCACCCTTCCTGCCGGAGGCGAATCTCTGGACGGCAGAAGAAGGTTGCAAGCATTATTTTATCCCGCGGAATGGTATAAGCGCTCTTGGACTCTTGGAGTACGCGCGGGATATCCAAACATGTACACAACGCCGTGGTTTCGACGGCCGAGCCGCGACTTTGTGTCGCCTCGGTATACAAGCAACGGCTTTTACGGTGTGGCCGTCTCAATCACATCAGGCAAGCCGATGAGTTCCCGGATTTTGCCACAATCTACTCGCCGCCGTTCAGTGTTCGATCCTAGCGACTCCGAATGCCGGCCCACCACCAGCCGTTCCCGCCGCAATTCCACCTCGGCGCAGCAGCAGCAGCGGTCCGCCCGGCCTTCAGCCACCGCGCACAAGAAGCCTCCACCGCCTCCTGCGGTTAGCCAAGCCACGGAGGCCGATACCAAGTGGCATAAGATCCCCCTCGGTTATTCGCTGAAGAACTGGGACCCAACCGAGGAGCCTATTATGCTGCTCAGCAGCGTCTTTGATGCCAACTCCCTGGGCAAATGGATCTACGGCTGGACTGTCTACCACCACGGTGCCGGGTCTCCCATTGGCGAAATGGCCGGCGAGATGTGGCTCCTCCTTATCCAGCTAGCCGGAAAGATGAAGCGTGTTAAGGAAACCCTCCCAAAGATAAGGAACAAGGACGGCAAGGAGCTACTTGACCAGTTCATCGCGGCTGGTGAGCGGCTCAGGGACAACCTCCGGAAGCTTTTCAACGCGTGCGAGGGCCCTATGCTCCGTGCCGGCACCAAGCAGAAGAAGGAGGGCCAGTTGGGCAAAAGCGCGGGTGTCGAGTTCGTCGAGACTCTCTTCGGGCCCGACCACGAGCTTGGGCGCACCGAGCGCTTCATGGCCTCTATGCGTCTCTGGAACCTCCAATTTGACACCAAGTGCGAGGAGATCCTTTAACTACAAGCCGAGCCTGCAAAACATACCGTTGCCTGGTAATCTGCATCGGTTCCACTTTTATTCAACGCACGACACTATGCTGGCTATATTTAGCAGTGGTTTCGCTCTCGTAACAAGGTGGAGCGCCCTAGCGGTCATCGTCGAGTGGAGGTTCACTTCCATTAGACTAGGGTCCTAGCCAAAGTCTCGAATTCAACGTTAAAACAATGTAATTAGATGCAAGGAAATGGTATTGACAGAGAGTGCCTCAATGATTATCCTTTTGTATGTCTCCGAGCGCGACGCGTCGGTTGCCGTTGAATCTGCAGCTTGGGAGGAACCCCCTATATCTATGGCCATTTCCTCTCCTGCCAACCACGCGAACCACAATATGAACCGCGAGATGGAGCGCAATATAGCCGCATTGCAGCTTTGCTAGGGATTTGCAAGCTTGTTTATAAACAATCACTGTATTGTTGTGGGTTTGGGTGATATGCCCTGGCCCCACACAGGCTCTACAGACTTCCACATCCTCTGAGCCTTCTGCTCTCTTTCTTCCTTTCTTCGAACAACAACAACAACGGGTCGACAGTAGTAATAGATGAAGATCGTCTCCTCTCAACGCAACCCACACTATATAGATAGATACCCCTAACGGGATTGCAAGCCCTCTTTTATCTAATCAACACTTCCGGATACAATGTTTCTGGGCTTCCTGTCTCTCTCTTCGCGACTCGCCAAGCAAATATAGACATTGTGAATATCTATAACCCTTGACGTCGCTACCCACCACTCTTTTTAAGCGTTATCCCAATTCCTTCGCCATCTACGACATTAGCACCCAACGATACTATGCCTAAAAATTCGGCTGCCCTAAAAGGGGTCGTATAGTTTCTTAAGCTACTGAATCGTATGCTTGAGCAGCTATTTAGAGTCAGCGGGAATGTTAGAGGCTCGATTAGGTTCTTAACTAATGGTGAGTAGCCAGGTGACAGCAACATTCGCGATGCCGATGAGCGAGCTAATCTTAACAGGCGTGGGCAGGAATAATAGGCTTTTAGCAGAGGACTTTACTTTAAGATCATGTTCCGAGGCATATTTAGCCTATACCCTATACGAGGAAAAACGACGTAGTTGCCCTGCTAAAAAAAATCTAGGACTTTGCAACTATCCTATATTAATACTTAGGTACTTATATTCCCTTGGTGTAGTAGGCGAGTTATTGACTTGTTTATAGTTCCTCCTCGGATATCTCCCTATCCTCTGTGTGGCGGTACTAGAAAGTAAGGGGATCTGGACTGTGGACTTTGCCATGCTATAGGCCAAGGGTGGTCTGGTTGGAGAGGCAGGTTAGAGAGGCAGGTTAGAGAGGCAGGTTAGAGAGGCAGGTTAGAGAGGCAGGTTGGAGAGGCAGGTTAGAGAGGCAGGTTGGTGAGGCAGGCTAGAGAGGCAGGTTGGAGAACAAGTTAAATGAGCGGGGTCGAGACGCGACAGTTTCCCCTGGCACTTCGGCAATTCAGGAGGGAGCAGCCCAACTACCTACCATCTCGTAGCATCGCTGACCTGCACAGCTAATCAAGACAACTCACCCCCTTGGTAC
>MU857824.1:0-24835 GCA_033296725.1 Corynascus novoguineensis | reverse complement strand
AAGAGGAGGAAGAGGAGGAAGAGGAGGAAGAGGAGGAAGAGGAGGAAGAGGAGGAGGAGGAGGTGGTGGTGGTGGTGGTGGTGGTGGTGGTGGTGGTTTGTGCGAGAAGCAGCATGGTCAGGGAGTACTGGAAGGTTATTCCTAGAGACCCGGGCAAGGGAGAAGTTAGTGCTTCAAGTTGAGCCGGGAGAAGGGAAATACCTGGTGGACATACCAGCATACAGGGTTGGCATGGCGATTCCAGCCCACTGGGCGAGGGTTGTCAAGACTGGAAAAGTCATTGTTAAGTAAGGTGGTGTCGTGCTGAAAATGAGAGGAGGTCGGACTGGAGGAGGAGAGCAGTGCCGTGCGAGAGATGTCCTGATGATAACATTAGGGGTGAAGGAGGCCCAAGCTACATGACTAGGATATCACCACTGTCAAATAGTTGTCCAGAAACTGGGAGAATATGCGATCAGGGGTTCTGATGTTTGTCGGACTTGATTGGTAGGAGAAGTAAAGCGGGTATCATTCGGGAGCCAACCTTCCCTTCGGGCCCGAAGAATCACGGTTCTCAACTGGACTGGGATTAGACCAGAACGGCATTAAACTGGACTTTCTTTCCATCTTCATACGTCAACTGACTAATGCCGAAAATACGTCGGCCAGCCGTCTGTGAGTTGCAGTGGAACTGTTGTAAACATGGCGTCACCTCAAAATCTCCAGATCTCTTACGAGCTGGCTATAGTTATTCAGCATTCAGCATTTATTTCTCATTTAGACGGAATCTTTCATTGCAAAATTTTTTTTTTTTTTTTTGGTGATTATGAGGGCCCAGCATTCGCTACACTGTCTAAGCTGTGTCATAGGAGCCGATGCAGAATCTGAGGCCTCAGGGAGCTGTGAGCGACGCTACGTTTTGCGGGCTCTCACTTAGAACAGCAAATCTAATAAACTTATAATTCTTAATCTCGCACAATTTCATGAAAGTTCTGGGATCAGCTAGGGTCGACAAACATCGATACGAAATAATACAGTATTGAAGCCGGAAATAACCCTAACCCTTCACGTCGTCTGTACGCTGCTGGTAGCAACCGAAACGCGCGTGCTTAATTGACGCGCTCAGCAGGCCCACTTTGAGACGCGTCTCCCTTCAACGCTCTCGTCGTAGGAGTCTTCAACAACTGGGCAACCTCCAAAATACGACAACACCAAACCACAAACGCCAACTCTCCCTTTTTCTGGCCCTCTATGACCCGCAGACAGATATTGTATCGTTGAACGCAGTCACAATGTTGCCGCCATCATCACCAATCGCCTTTCCCCCAAATTCGTCCCCCGTGAACAGCAAACGACCACGACCACGACCTGCCGACGCGCCGAAACCGCCAAAGCCCCGCATTCTCGGCGGTTTCCTTGCCGACGACGACTCCGATGACGATCACGATGACGTTGACGAGCAGCCGTCGCCAAAGCGGCGTATGCTCCAACAAGATTCCCAGAACGCCCAGGTAGAAATTGGGACTAGCACCAGCATAGAAACCGAGCCAACAGCCTCCGGGGAGTTCTTGAGCGAGGCACTGCCGGCGGCTCGGGAAGCTGTGTCGACTCCGCCCGACAGCCAGATGCAGGACGAGCATGGGGAGGAAGCAGAGCGGTATGAGCGTCTCTTTGGAAACCAGGGTTTGCCTACCCTCGCAGCATTCACCAGCAAAGATCCGCGGCCGGCTTCATATCACATCGCGACGTGCTCCGGCCAGACGGTACCCATCCGGGAGCGCAAGCCCGCCGCAGCAGTGTCCTATGCCAGCATGGTAGCAGCGCGCTCCAAAACCAAGGAAGGGCGCGCGCACAAAAGTTATTACGGCATCTCCATCCACGAGCTCATCGACGGCGCCAACAGGGAGCTCGCCCAGGCCCGCAAGGCATCCAATTCTGCAAAGGCGACTGCGCCCCTCACCCCACCCGCCAACCCTGACAGACCTGTCCGCTCGGTTGAGACAGAGCAGAAGAACCTCAAGAAACCCAAGCGCGTCATGCTCTGGACCGAAAAGTACCGCGCCCGCACCTTCATGGACCTCTGCGGTGACGACCTGACCAACCGCCAGGTGCTTCGCTGGCTCAAGCGGTGGGATCCCATCGTGTTCCCCCACGCGGCCAACAAGAGCAAATCGGCCATCAGGCGTCATGGCACCCAGCAGCAAACGGGCCAGCCGCCAGAGGAGGAGGAACCGCACCGCAAGATTCTCATGCTGCATGGCCCACCCGGACTCGGCAAGACTACCTTGGCTCACGTCTGTGCTCGCCAGGCGGGCTACGAGGTCATGGAGATCAACGCCAGCGACGAGCGGAGCAGGGACGTGGTCAAAGGCCGGATTCGCACGAGCCTGGGGACCGAGAGCGTCAAGACGGTGGAGCACAAGAAGCCCGAACCCGGGAAGCAGCAAAAGGTCGCCCGCCCCGTGTGTGTTGTTGTAGACGAGGTGGATGGCGTGGTGGGCGGGTCGGGCGCCTCGGGCGACGGCGGCTTCGTCAAGGCGCTGATCGACCTTGTGACTTTGGACCAGAAGAATAGCGCGGGCAGTGCCGCGGCCGCCGGTGCGGGGCGCAGGAAGAAAAAGACGGATGATTTTAGGCAGATGAGGCCTCTCATTCTCATTTGTAACGACGTCTACCACCCCTCGCTGCGACCACTGCGCCAGTCCGGCCTGGCTGAGGTGATCCATGTCGGGAAGCCGACCGTGGAGGCTGTTGTCACCAGACTGAAGACAATTTTTGAGAAAGAGGGTATTCCGTGTGAGAGGGACGCTGCCCGGAAGTTGTGTGAAGCAGCGTGGGGCATGTCCAGCGGTATTGACGCGAAGCGGGGAGCAGAGAGCAACGCTGAGGGCGATCTCCGAGGCGTCATGGTGGTGGGGGAATGGGTCGCCGGCCGGCTGAGGGCAACTTCTCCCGACGCCATCCCGACCCTGACGCGGCAGTGGGTCGACAAACACATCATCCGCGACCTCGCTCACGGCGGCGGAGGCGCCAGAGGTCTCGGCCGCGGTGGCGCCAAAGAGATTGTGAACCGCATCTTCCAAGAAGGCGCCGGGTTTCCGAAACAGTCCACCACCCCAGCCCTACAACCGTCTAAGAACACCCTCCATGAGCAGCCCAAAGCCCAACTTGGCTTTGCCGAACAACAAAAGAAGTATGCCATGACCCGTCTGCTCGAGATGATCGACACATCAGGCGAAGTCGACCGCATCATGACCGAGGTCTTTCTCGAGTACCCCAACCGGGACTTCAACGACGATTCATTCATGACCAAGCCCGACCTTGCCTACGAGTGGCTACACTTTCATGACAGCTGTTCATCCCGCCTCTTCTCCAGTCAGGAGTGGGAGCTTGCTCCCTACGTCAGCCAGCCGATTCTGGCCTGCCACCACCTCTTCGCCTCCCCGCGGCGGCACCAGACCCAAACCATTTCCGGTCACGGTGTAGACGACAGTGACGCCAATGCCCCTCCATTACCCTTTTCGGGTCCCCGAGCGGATTACGCCGCATACGAGGCCGAAAAAGTCAACCGTGCTGCCTTGCAGGGTCTTCACGCACAGCTACCTCCATCCCTCACCCGCGCCTTCCGCAGCCCGGAGCAGATTGCGACCGATTTTCTCCCGTACCTCGTGCGTATTGTCTCGCCGGATGTGAAACCCGTGGTAGTGGGAGGCAGTAGCGACAAGGGCGGTGCCGTCGCCTCGGTCCGCAGGGAAGGTGAGAAGGCCATGGTGAAGCGCGCTGCGCAGGTGCTGGCCGAGGTGGGCATTGAGCTCCACAAGGGCAAGATCGAGCCGGACGTGACGGCGGGCCCGGCGACAAGGACGCAGTGGGTGTATCGAATGGAGCCGTAAGTTCTATCAATCTGGCCCACGCGGGACCAATTTTCCTACACTTGTGCTAACCTCGAAACTGCCACCTAGGGACCTCGACACGCTCGCCACGTTCGAGACAGCGTCCGCCTCCATCCTCGCCTCCCAGGCGCCAACTCGCTACGCGGTTCGCCAGGTTTTGGACCAGGAACTGCACAAGGCCCTCGCCCAGAAGGAGAGCGCGGCAAGGCAGGCCCGGCTACGATCTGGCGGCGCTGCTGGCAGCCATATCCATCATCATCAGCAGCAGGGCCACCACGACAATTTTGGCGACAATGATAAGGAGAATGCCCAACACAGCCGCGATGCCAAGTCGCCCGAAGAAAGGGCCGAGATTGCTGCCGCCGCTGCCGCCGTCAAGAGGGACTTCTTTGGTCGAGTCATCGTCGAGCGGCCGCTGGCTGAGACGGACGGGAACGCCGGGAAGAAAGCCAGGAGAGCAGCGGAGGCAAGCAAGGCGGGGAGGGTGTGGGTTACGTATAATGAAGGCCTCAATAATGCTGTGAGGAAGCCGATAACCTTGGAGGAATTCTTGAAGGGATTCTAAGGTAGTTGGAGGATGGTGCATATCGAATCACGGGTCAGGCAGTGCTTGTTGGATTACGCGAGATGAAGGTTGGGTTGGGTTATGTACATACACTTATGACACTGATGAAAGATATATACATGGTATGAGCTATGTTGCTCGGTATTAGATGCGCCCTGCTTCAAGCTAGTGGTCATTTTAACGTCCACGGAGCACACTCCGACAATGCTCCACTCTTCCCGGGGCCGCCGTTCGTGCTTAGCAACGACCACAGGAGGATACTCGACTGGTGGCCGATCCGGGCCCACCTCCCGGCTGGAGACTTAACACCCGAACGTTGACGACGGTTTTAACGCGGGAGATTTTAGGCTCAGGCAAATCACTCCACTTGATCAATGACGGTACTGTGGGGCGTCAACAAGGCGCGCCAGAGTATCACTAGGTGCAACCGCACCCGTTCTTTCTCCATTCTAATGGTATCTGAAGACACTCTCGACCTAACAAGCTTCCAACCTTGGCCGCTGAACACTACAGAAATAGATCCAGAAAAACACACCCAGAAAGATTAAACCAAGAAGAAACCCCTTTCTATCCAACCGATTATTCTATTCCCTGCCACTCCACTCAGACCCGCGGGCCTCCAAACCCCGAACCACCGATGTAACCGCCGTCTCAATATCCACGTGGAAGTAAGGTCGGTTGATGCCGAACAAGGGCACGAGCTGCTTGCCAGATGAGGAGACGACGGGTGTGACCTCGGCCGCCGCCGCCTCGATGTCGATTTCCCTCGTCTTGGATCGGGCATCGGTCCCCTTTTGGACGTCCCCGCCGATCGAGTCGACTTCGGCCGCGCCGAGAAGAGGCTCCAGCGCACCGTACTTGTCCTGCTGCTCCGAGTTGGCGGCAGATCCATCGATGACGGGACCGCCGCCACCGCTGCGCCTGCTTTCGGGGCCGGTGCCGAAGCCGCTCGCGACGAGAGCACGCTTGGTCCAGCGGCTGGTAATGCCGGCAAAGTGCCACTCGACGCGGTCCGGGTCGGCGTAGCGGTCGAACTGGTTGCGCAGGTCGATGAGTGCCTGGGCGGCCGTCATATCGAGGGCGCTGACGGCGGCGAAGTCGAGAATGACGGCGCGCAGGGTCGGGCGGGCCGCGAGTGCCTCCGTCTCGGCGGCCGCCTTCTTGCCGCGGCGCGGGCCCGGGTCGTTCCAGGGGCGGTCGCCCACTTTGTCGAATCGGTCGAGTTGCGTGCGGCGCGTGTGCTTGAAGATGTGGATGGTGAGCGTGTCGAGGTGGCGAGCCGAGTTGACGTAATTGAGGCCCTCGCCGAAGCGGTAGACGAAGACACCCGGGAAGGGGGACGAAATCTTGACGTCAGGGTTGTACAGGCCAACTTGGTCGGTCGGGATGAAGACGGCGTGGGACTTCTCGCCGGAGGCGCTTCCAGCGATGAGGGACGAACTGCCGCTCCGGAGGCTGTCTCTCGGTACGGACTGCACGTTGACTTTGCCGAGGAATCGGCCGGGGCTTTTAGCGATGCGGAAGAGCAAGATAGCTCCTGATGCGGCGACGGTGACGTAGATGCCGTTCTCAATATTGGTGAAGACGGAGACGAAGACACCGGCAAAGAAGATGACAAACTCGAGAGGCGAGGTCTTCCAGTATTGGTAGACCTCCCGCGGAGGAAGGATAAGGTCGCCGACGGCGTGAATAATGAGGGCACTCAGGCCGGCTGATGGAATGTAGAAGAAGACCGATGTCAAGGCATACAGCGCCAAGAGAACAATGATGGCCGTGAAGATACCCGCAAACGGGGTCCTGACTCCAGCCTTCGCCTTAATTGCCGTCCGCGAGAAGGACCCGGTGGCCGGGTAGCCGCCAAGGAATGGTCCGAAGATGTTGCTGAAGCCGATGGCGACGAGTTCCTGCGAAGGGTTGATGATGTAGTTGTTGACACGGCCGAAAGACTTGGAGATGGCGATGTGCTCGATCAAAAGAACCAGGATAGTGGTGGGGATATCGGAGCCGATAGCACTGAGGATTTCGGCGTTGAGCTGAGGAGCGCCGACGTGTTGGAAGCCTGAGAATACCAGCATTAGCCACTCAGACCACTACGATAACGCTGATCACCGGTATATCACTTACCGCTCGGAACTGTGCCGAGGATAGCAAACTTAGCCTCAGAAGAGTCCGAGATGCCGCGGTTGGCCAACCAACTGACAAGGATATACAGGATGACAATGAAGGCCATGCGGAGGGTAGAGAGGAAGAACCACGTCTTCTGGTAGCGGGGGTACTTCCTGCCCATATAGTTGCAGAGCCAGCGGATGAAGTAGAGACCAAACAAGGCAGTCAGCCCCATGGCGGCGTCCAACTTCGCCCTCGGCAACCCCTTGAGGGTGTCGATGATGACCTTGTAAGTCGATTCACGGGTCTTGACGTCGGAGATACCCAGAAGCTTGGGGACTTGGCCGGAGGCGATGCTGAGGGCAGAGCCCGTCATGAAGGAGGTGATAGCGACCAATGGGATGAACTCGACAAGGAAGCCGAGTCTGGCCAGGCCCAGGAACAACAGGACGATGCCGGAGAGGAGGGCAAGGCTTCGGGCGACGATGTCGGGGGTGAGCTCCGGGTGCTCCTGTTGCACTCGGATGGTGATGTTGCCAACAATGGTGGACATGACGGCGACCGCCTATAAACTGGTTAGTCTCTGCAGGAGCCTGACATCATAAAAAAAAAAATCAAGAGTAAAGAAAAACGTACACCGATGGTGATGTCCTTAGACGTGGCGAATGCCCAGTAGAACAGGAAGCCCACAAAGGACGTGTACAGTCCGTACTCGGGGGGCAGGTTAGCGAGGAGGGCGTAGGCCATGCCTTGCGGCACGACGACGAAGCCGACCGTGACGCCTGTGATCGTTAGCTACGCCGGTGGCCGTGAAGCCATGTGCGGCTCGCGCACTCACCAGCAATGATGTCACCCAGCAGCCATGTTAGATTGTAGTGGAAGATCCACCCGAGGAATGGGAACAATTCGTGGAGGTATCTGATGATGCCAGGTATTGTGGGGACGAGCTCGTACAAGGCTTCCTTGACGGACGGCTCTTTCTCGACGTAGGAACCGTCGGCGTGGAAGACTGAGTCGTCGACGGTCGTCTCGGGGTCGATGCCGAAGAACGACTTGAGGCGATCGTTGTTCTTACTCGCAGCCATGTTTGTGTCGCCCTGCCGGTTTGTGGGGTCGTGTCAATGTTGAGGCTGCAGTAACAACAGAAGGTGTGATGATGACCCGCAGGATATGTTTTATATGAATGCGGGAGCGTAGCTTCGCGTCCTCAATCGAGAGAAACCCCCAAATGCGCGGTTTGAAACCCCCTGCCCTCAGCTGGATTCCTGGTGTGTCTGGGGGTGAGCTGCCACAGCACGCAGACGAGGATGAGAGGAGGAGGTCAGGGGTGGCGGGCAGGGTTCTGGATCTGATAGTTTGAGCACGCGTTCGGAGGCGTCTGGTGCATGATGACCGCAGCCGCGGGATGCTAACACACAATCGCTGATCTTCCCAGACGGACGGGCCGCGATGACACATGGGAATGGGGGAGCTCATCGCTTGGTTTCTGCGCGCGCGGCTGCACCCAGGCGGCGAAGACCGGGACTAGCGTCGGATGGTGGTGGTGCAAGCGGTGGTAACTCTCGAATGCATGGGAACACCCCCCCCCCCCCCCCTGCCGGTCCTGGAGTAACCGGGATATGAATCCCGAACCGCGTTGGATGGACACGGCAAGCCCACTCTCCACTATGTAATTGGATTGTGTACTTGTAGATTTGCCGTGGAAGAGAAGATGCGATGGCCCCGGTAAGCAACACCGTCTTCTAGAAGCCGTCGAGCCGTTGCCATTCCACAGAGATCTCAGATGACGCGCGAATCGCCAGCTAAGTGTTTCTCCCAGATCTGGTCTACGAACAACCATGTTGGACGAGAACCAACCCAGTATCCTACACTTCCTACACTTGTGATGCTACCTCACCGCGTTTTCGAGCGGGGGGGGCACAGAAACAATAGAAACAATGGAAAGTCCCGATGCCCAAGTTGTGGTATCGCGCCAGCCCCCATTGTTACTCGTTTTTCTGGAAGATGTCTGCGGTGACGCCGAAGCTCTGGTTCTTGTTGAGAAGAGCACAGAACGGTTGAAACAAATGCAGACCAAGCTTCGAGGCGCTGGGCGCACTCCGCTGCATGTCCTCTCTAAGACAAAAAAGCCAAGAATAGCTGCATGGAATGCCCGGTAAACTTGGGGTAAGGTTGCTAGGTTTCGCCGCGGGAGATCGTGGTCGTCGTGCTGGGCAGTCGAAGCGGAGAGCCAAGCAATCACGACATCTGAAGGCGTACAATGGCTCAAAGCCACTTGCTTTGTTTCTCAACTCCCATGGGTCGGATTTGTGCGCTTCCAGGTTATCGTGCAGTGATGCGGAACGACCGAACTTTGAGCTTCCATGGAGATGGAAGATGGAAGCTCTTTGGGTAGGAACACAGAGCTTGCAGTAAGATGCTTTCGGTCCCTTCCGCTTTTGGCAAGTTCACCCTTGGGAGGTCCCCTCCTTCTTTGATTCCCTGAAATGTGATTGGCCAGAGGACTTCGGCAGCTCAATCACACCATTTTTAAAGCCTCTCAGCCAATTCTAGCATGTACGCCTTCCGCAGCCGACCGACTACCTTCCCTCTTGCTTGTTACTTTCTTTCTCCGCGCACGATCTCTGCGATCTCACCCGCCTCGCTCCACGAGCTCATCGTCATCTCCCAAGATTGGCCCCCTTGTCGATATTAAGTTGGAGCGTGGGGGTAACCTGCAGTATGTTGCCGGCCCAAAGAAGTCAAAAAGGACGGCCGCCCACCCTTTCGTCATAACGACATTTCAGGGGTCCTATTGCGCGATCAGTCACGGTCGCTTGACGACCAACCATTCCCAACATGCTGCAGACCGCACGCGACCTGCCCGTTCTGCCCGCGATTCTTCGTCGAGGTCTCGGCTCTCCCGGGGGGCCCTAGCAACGTGGTTCCGGCGTGGGTTGTTGAAACACACAGATTTCTCCTCCATGGCTGAATCGAAGAGAGAAAATCGCACGTTCTCAGGGAGGACGAGATTCTCCCATCAGACCCGACAGCTTGGTGCGAGCGCCCGGCTCGTGGGGATGCCGATCTTGATGCGTGCGCGGGTTCGCTGATGACCGTGGCAATCTGACGAACAAGCCCAGAACAGCGTCGCCTTGCTTTTGAGAAGCGACCTGGAACGGCCACCCCGCGTGGTGGTCGTCCTCAGCTTGAGCCTTCTGTTAGTTCCGGGAGCTTCGGCTGTTCAATCTCAGAAATATCCAGCCAGTCCAGGAGGATGCCTCAGCCGTCGTCGACTCTTCTCAGAAGGCTCTAAGATGACCACTGCCTACCGCCCTAGAAAGAGTTAGAATCCAGGAGCACGACCACCCATCCGGAAACAACGAATAATTGGCGATGTCGAGTGGCGGCAGTAGCAAGACGACATGTCCGATGACGAGCGTTTACTTTGCGCACTCAAGACGCCTGCTCGATCCCTTGTCCTCCCATGGTGAAAACAAGATCCTTGTTTGTCCTTCGGCGTCGACCGTGAAACAAATAAGCATCCTCCTGGCTAGAAAGGTGAAGAGATTGAAGGGAACTGGGCTGGAAGCGTTCCTTTGATTGCCGAGCTCATTCTATTATTTCGATCTCATCATTTCGCGGCAGCAAGCTCCCTTTTGTATGTATCAAACCGAATTGTCTCTATGTAACCACGGGGAGTAGGGCTGAGTGTAACGCCCTGGGGGGGGGTTTCTTCTGTGGGGAAGAAGCTCGCTGGAACCAGCATTTGGTACGCTACCGTCAGAACCAAAAGCGACAAACAACCATACCTGGCAAGGGCTATTGGGCTCGTGACCTAGCCGCACTCGTGCTGGTGGCGCTATTGCGCCTACGCTAGGTTTCTTACGCAATGCAGGGCGACCATCCTATCCGTCCTTGTGCGAAGGACACACCCACCACTGAGCTGGACCAACCGATCCGGCATGGCCGCCTTGCAGGTGTTACATGGTGTTTACGTGGCGATTCTTTGTTCCCCCAACTTACCCTCGGGCAGCGCAGGCTATTGCTTCGTTTGGTATGTCTCAGGCACTACTGTATCTTTGCGTCTACCGCCTGCACAAGAAATTTGGGGGTGCACGGCACCAAAGACGGCCCGAGCCCGGCTTCCCCGAATTGTCTGAGCTCGGGAGTCCTCTGGCTGGCGCTTATGATGGCTTCCAGGCCCACGGCTATGGTGTGCTTGACAACCTCCTCATCTTGATGCACGTCTCGCAGGGACCCTGAGAAACGCAAGCATGCACTGCTCTTGCGTCAGCGGCCAGCGCGGCAACCCGTCCGCCGATGGCGCGAGCGGATTTATACAGAGTGACGTCGCTGCGATAAGAGTATCAGACATGCAGACAACTCCCGCAAGCCGCCTATCATACAGCCCTGACCTCGAGGCTGAGAGCTCCTTTCCCGAGAGGCACCTCGATGACGATAAGCCCCAATTCTCCGGTAACGTTATCGGGACCGGCCGCTATCAGTCGGGCGTAAAACGGCAGGTGTTTGAGCCCAGTCTTCCGACCGTCTACGCCCGGGATTGGCCCGGCCAGGGCCAGGCGGCATTTCCCCACGACAGCAACCATGTAAGGCCCGATGCCGATGAGCTTATTTTTCTAGTTCCCTAGCATGCTAAGTTGTGTATCTCTCAAGGTACATATACCTTCTCACGGCCCGTTAGTCGACAGCAATCCCATCGCCGGTCCCTTCCCGCAACCACAGTCACAGCCGCCGACACCAGGCCCCTTGTCAGCGGGATCATGGACCGCGTTTCGAGAGCAGCCCCAGGATGGGTTCATGTGGCAGGCTAGTCGCCGAGAATTCAGCGTCGACGACGATTCCGACTCTATCCAGAGTCGCAACGAGAGCCATGAGGATTTCTGTCCATCGCTGCCGACGCTGTCCGCGCAGAAAGTCAGGCGCCGAAGTTCACATCGTGTGACCAAGCCCGCAAAGCCGATCCCGACTCACCATCTAGCTGCGCGGCCCGAGAGGCCTTACATTCCGGATTTCGACTACAACACAGACTGGCTAGATCCCTCGGATGCATCCGTCGCCTCCTTTTCACATTCGCACTCCAGCCACGACCTCACGACAACAACGACAACGACAGTACCCACGGGAAATGAGATTGAAATCGCGTTACGAGACAGCGCCGCCTCCGCCTCCAAGGTCGACTCGAAGCGGATCGCACACAAACTCTCCGAGAAGAGCCGGCGGAATCGCTTGACCATCGCAATACGCGAGATACAGAAACTGCTTCCCTCGGGCGTCGAAGGCGAGGACCTGCTGCATACATCAAAGGAAGCAGACTACGTAGTCCGCCCTGGGGTGCCGAGCAGTAAGCTCGACATCGTGGAGATGGCTGTGGGTTTCATCCGGGACCTGAAGGCGCGGCAAAAGTCGATGGCGGAAAGGGTAAGGGTATTGGAGAAGCAGTTGGAAGAGTGCCAGTGTCGACATCCCAAAGGGGAACATGCTGAAGTGTCAATGTCGAATGCGCCGGCACTGGAAGGCACGGGGGCTTGAGAAGCATGGTTATCTGGAGTCAGGGAATGGCGCACTTGGTCACAATCAACAATATGGTAATCAACAGTAGCAACTTGCCGGAGGCGAGCTCTGCATGGCATTCAACGTTAGATCACGACGGCAAAATATGAGAGCTCAGGCCGGCTTCGCGGCCAAGGCCACTCGGTCACACTAGGTACCTCTGGTATCCATCTCGATTACCTCTTCAGAGTGCAGACCTCAGATTGTCCCATCGCTTCTCGCTGCTGGCTTCCATTGCCTCCTCTAGAACATGAATATCCTCAGCATTGCCTTCCAACTCACCATACCACTTACCATACCCATTCTTCGTGAGTGTACCCCCATCTAGCGGCCTAACCCCGCTCCAGTTCGACTACCGTCAGCTTTCCAATCCCAGCTCTGTGCATATCCACCCCCACATCGTGTCGTCCCAGACCGCTATTCCCCGCAAAAAAGGTTGGCGCCTAGGGATAAAGAAGCCTGGTTCCGGATTGTTCTCCGGCGGCTGGCCTAACGCACAGTTGAGTGATTTTATTGGTCCGCCTGGCCGGGCCATTCAGGTCACCACGGTCTCTCTGGAACGACCACGGATCATAGGTCCCTCAGTTGCGTCCATAGACGTCCTGCTGAGGTACGAAGCACCCCGTGCATAGTGTAGCACGGCCCTTGTTGCACAGTGACCCCACGCTCTGAATCTTGATTTTTAGATCTGAATGGGGCTCACATTGTACGAGGTGCATTAATGCAATGCTGTACATACATCTCGTACACACTGGGCCAAGGCGAAAGGGGTCAGGGGTAAATCTGTACATTACGCCGGAGGATCGCAGACTTCTAGTCCCGGAAATGTAGTGTAGATGCATTTTGCAGACAACCTTGGCTTCTAAAGATAGTGAGAGTGGAGGCGACAGGGCGGAAGGTGAAGTAGCATCAAACTACGCTCTCAGGGTTCCTCGCTGGGTAAGGTAGGTGTTGAAAAGTCAGCAGCCACGGGTCCACGGTTGCACTTAAGTGATGGAGGCTTGAGAAAGTGGTTTCCGTTGCTCCAGGGCATCCAACAGTGGTCAATTGATTTCTGGAGGCTTCTGAGCGATCAGGTTTGTCGGTTGTTCCTTCTA
Source organism: Corynascus novoguineensis (assembly GCA_033296725.1). NCBI lineage: Eukaryota > Fungi > Ascomycota > Sordariomycetes > Sordariales > Chaetomiaceae > Corynascus > Corynascus novoguineensis. The sequence continues at coordinate 11,642 of MU857824.1, read as the reverse complement.
CCCATCGGTAGTCTTTTCATCCCTGTGAAATATGTGCTCCGCCAAGCGCCGCTATTGCTGTGGAGCGCAGTTTCCTAGCTCTCCAGAGTTCACTGCTCCTGGGTCCCCTGCTCAATTCAACAGTAGGTCGTTACCTAACTAGGGCTGGTTCTAGGACTACACTAAGTTTAAATTGAGAAGATATTGCACATGATTGTGGGATGCGGTTTATAATACTGTTAACTTAGCAGAGATATATCGCAGGTGCTTGCCCACATCCAATAATTTGTTATCTCCACGACTAGCAGTGGTCTCTATCCACGGATCCGTAATGATGTCCAAGTTCTCATCCACATGCTTAATTACTGTGAACATTCTCCCTTGATCAGCACTTTTTATTTTATTTTATTTTATTATTTTCAGATAACTAATTACTTAGTTATTGTTCATTTATACTGTTTTAATTTCACGTGTTCGATGATGCAGTATCGCTTCCTCAACATCCGTGATACGTTCGCATCTCTCACTGCGTTTTGCTTCTATGCAAGGAACTTGATACCGCTCACATCTAAGTTTGTAGGTATTCTGGCTCCGTCAATCAGGCGTTGATCGCCGGCCCGCTCGCTCAGCAACGGTTCAATTGCGGCCATGCGTGTGAGATATGATCACAGGCGTCCGGTCTTCGACCCGCGGTGTGGCCCGTTGTAGTTGTGGCAAGTAGAGCCATATATCGGCTCTGCTGTGCGCATCCCTCACTTGAATTAACATCCCTTTCTACACTTTTAATTTGACTATTTACTTTGCTTCCTATGCACCAACTGCATCAATTTGACACCCCACTTGGCGCTTCGCAAGTTGGTGTCGTCCCATCATCAACATACTCGGCCACATCCTCGCTGGCGTTCCCCTCCTCATCCTGCGTTGCGCCTCTACAAGTAGCGCATAGTTCTCTCAGTTCAGACATCGTGTTAGATTAGCCCTGTTCCTCGAATACCACAATTAAATCCAGCGAGTCTTGACAGGTATAAGCTTCGGAGTGTAGAACAAGCATTTCTAATTGTCGAGAAATCCAGAATGCTAGCATAGGTCCTAAAGCAATGGCACAGTTTGGCTACCTAGCTAGGTGGTCAAGTATGATCCCGTATACCGCTCACGGTCCTGTGTGCCTACTATGTGCACGTGCCAATCAACTTCACGACCAAAGAGAAAACCTAAGTTCTAAACCCGAAGCAGCTGGCAAGGACCCCCTTGATGACGGCCGCGTTCTCGCCCACGGTCAGGTCTGGGTTTAGAAGGGCCCGGGGCACGACGTTGTGGAAGTCGCCCGTCTTCACGGCGCGGCCTGCTAGCAGCCACTGGAGCCCGACCTGTCGCCGTATGGTGGGCAGCACGGCTCGCAGAGTCGCCTGCGCCGCCGCCTCATCGTCGCCCACTTGGATGGTTGTGAGCTCGAACAGGAGCGCCACGAGCCCCGCGGCGATGGGTGTCGCCACCGACGTGCCGGACATGCGCCTCGTGGTTTCCGGGTTGGCGGCCTCCAGGTTATTGTTGTTGTTCTTGTCGTCTAGCTCACTCCGCGCCGCCAGGTCGGTTGTTGCTGTTGTTGTCGTCGTCGTCGTCGTCGATGTCGTAGTTGCGCGGGTGTTTGTGGTGATCCAGGCTGAGGGCACGTTCTCTCCCAGAAATGTCAGTGTCTTGCCTGGCATGGCGAGGGGGTTGAAGTCGGATGGTTGACCTCTGGCGTTGGCCGAATTGATGGGGATGACGTTGGGGTCCCACGCCGGGTAGGCCATGGTGCGCAGGGTACCGTTGTTGGACGCGGCTGCGAGGACGATCTTGCCCCTGCTAGCCGAGCTCCGCAGAGCCACATCGATGGCTTCGCTGAAATGCTGAAAACCGAGCGGGAGGGAGAGGATGTCGACGTCCCAGTTCTGAGAGGCTTCGCCGGGACCTTTGTAGCCTAGGGCGACGCAGATGGCCTTGCATGATCTCCTGGTTAGCATATAGAGCAATCAACACCATGGAAAATAAATCTTGGCTATCTGATCCATAAGGCCGATGCTGCTCTCTCCTTCCAGCTCACCTTTGCTACAACATTTTCGTCCAACCCTGAGTCAAAGTCGACAGCCACCCGTCCGACATAGATATCGGCCGCAGGGGCAATCCTGTTTATTAGGGCAGTGCAGTGCGTACCGTGTCCGCACCTGTCTCTACAAGACTCCTTGCCGTTTGGGTCGCAAAAGTCGACGCGCTTCTTAATGCGCGACCGGACCTCCTCCCTCTGAAAGACGGCGTTTTTCATGTCGATGCCCGTGTCCAGGATGCCGACTTTGACCCTCTTGCAGGCCTGTCGTCTGTAGGGCTGGAATATCTCTTCGTTGATTCTCTCGATATCGGCGAACCACATGTCCACGCTGACGGTTATATGATTAGCAGCTGAGACGACGAAATAAATCGGACTATTGATTGGTGCTATGGAAAGTTGGAAGAAGATTAGCCATGATACCTTGCGTCGTTGACGAGCTGTGGAGTAGCGTCGCAGATAGAACCCCTGACTGCTGGTGGTATTTGGATTGGGTTCACAGGTTCCAGACCTGACGTGTTCGGGCCCGAATCGACACCTTGAGAGATGGATATCGAATCATCCACCTCAGCCTCGGTCGTCAACTCGGATGCTTCAGGCAATTTTGCCGACGTCCCATTTGACTGCTCGTCGAGAACATCTTCCCCTAGGGTTGCCAGGTCCCACCCGCCGGGCTCGGGGTTGGGAGAAGTCGAAGAACTATCGCAGTGTTCCTGGTCCGGAGGCTTCTCGAGAGAATCAGGGCTTGGTGAGGGACGTTTCCTGTTGGGCGGATTTTCAGGAAAACCATCGGCAGACTGGGGACTTGCCCTTTTTGTTTGTTGGGAGCCGTGAGGTGGCGTCTGGGCAACAGAACCCGAACTTGTTGGGTCAGAAGCCTGCCCTTCTTCTGATCCTATTTTCGGGGGAGTCCCTCGCGTTCTTGACCGTTCTGTCCTTACCTCTTCGCCACGCGCCGTCTCGTTCTGCGTGCTTTTAATCTCCCTCGAAGAACCGTTTCGTTGCTCTTCTCCTGGAGTCCTTTCTACTTTGCAGGGCCCCTCGTTCCTTTTCTTCTGCTGCTCCCTTCTCCTCGTTAAGTCCCCAAAGCTTTTTATCCAGGCACGGCACAATCCCTCAATTTCTCTTTCTTTCGTCCGTTGACCCACGTCTCTCACAACGGCATTCAAGTCGTCAAGGCATCGCTTAAACAGTGACTCCGCTACCTGGTACTCTTCGCGCATCGCGTAGTTGGTTGCCAGGCCTGCTCGTGTTTCAATCACGTCCAACGAAGTGGCTGGTTTGATGCTTTCCCACGTATCGAGCACCACCTTGTATATGCGTTGGGCGGTTGTCAAGAGCTTTGCCTTCTCTTCCTCGCTGACAGTACGCCTTTTGTCGTTTACGGCGGCGTGGAAAAAGCATTGCGCAGCCTGGTGACCAGCCTTTAGCGTTGTCTCGGCCTCGGGCCCCAGCACTCTCTCGTACGCACGCCAGAGCGTCTCAAATTTTCCAGCAGCCAGGTCCATATGTCCGTCCCCGGCCAGGGCCTGGGCGTAGTGGGAAACAGTGATCAGGGCGTTATCATCCTTATGCTGGGGGTCGAGTTCGTCCCAGATGTTGTATGCCTCTGTTAAATAAGTGATAGCCTCTTTGAACTCTCGTACACTGACGAGCTGGATTCCGATCTTGGTCAGGTGCCACAGCGTCATGGGGTGGATTGGATCCGTCGACAGATGCCTTTTGCACCACATCAGATTGTTCTTGAGCAGGTCTGTGGCCAACGACAGGTGTCCTCTCCCGATGGCCTCCTCGGCCTGGCGTTGCCGGTTCTGACATATCTTGAAACCGTTGCTGTATTCGCGGGGAATGTCATAGTTAAGCCGCCGAATTCCAATCTCGTTCTCCGGCATGGTAGGTAAACTAGCGAAATCACGGGCCTCCCCTTTACGGGAGGGGTGTCCGTTTCGGACCGTGACTCGTCAGTGTCTGCCGGCGAGCAAAGGTGAGGAATACGGGCGCCGGCGGGTTGGGTCCCGTGCAATCTTTTCCGGGGTCCTCCTGCCTTGGTGCCTAACCGAGCAAAGACAGGAGAGAGGCAGCCAGTACCTCCCAGCTGTAAGCCTACGTGACGATTTGGGTACTGAGATATCTCATTGTCAAGCACCGCGCAGCACGACAGTGCGGGGTCAAAAATATGCGGTGGGGGCGAAGGATTCGTAGATGTAACACTAGGCACTAAATACACAGAGTAAGAGGACAAATAGTTTACGGTTGATTCGTTGAGTTTCCGCCGCGGGTGTTTGGCGTAGATGGTCGCCTTGCGCAGTAATCACTTGTGGGAGCTGCAGCTCACCTCGAAGGGTATTCTAAGCGAGCTCAAGGTTGTAGTGCTGAATTATGTAGTTTATGCACCTGTGTCATGCAGTGTAGGATATGCCCACAGTAGAGCCGATATATGATGCTCTACTCGCGATCAACTACAAACGGGGCCACACCGCCGGTGAGAGACCGGACGCCTGTGGCCGTTCATCCAGTCGGGTCCCGGTGCACGTATGGCTTCATCTGAGCTGTGCTGAATAAACGGACCAGGCGGTCAACGCCCTGGTGACGGCGCCTATGGGTGGGCGCAAGAATACATGCAAACCTTGACGAACTGTATCAGGAATGTATATTTTAGTCTAGGTAACTAACTGATCATTCACCAGCGTAAACAGCAGCAGCCATTGGACCAATAAGATTACATTTGGCGGCTTCTGCGATTACCGTGGAAGTGGGGTTAATATCTGGTACACTCCCCTCGCTAACAGAGATAATAAGATGAGTGTCAGGCTAGATGTGTACTCGACAAGCAACATAACCTACTACGCAGTAGTTATAGTTATCCATATTTCGTATAGCTGTACCAGAGCCTGCTCTATCCCTAACATCTTTTATCTTTTTCTATCACGGTAACAATGCATCCTAGGAGAACCTACTTCCTCGCTCCCACCCGCGATCAGCCTCCCACGGGCGCCATCGCTCTTGGTAATCTGATCGTGTCCCCTCGCGAGCCCGACTTCCCGCTCAATGACCCCAATTCGCCAACCGCCGAGCGTCTCCGGACCACGGCGACCGTCATCCCAGAGTTGGATGCGACCCGCTCGACCTCCAGCAAGCTCTCCCTTCGTCCGACCGTCTTTCTCACCTTCCTTTGGGGCCTCCTGGGCGGTCAGAACCCGGTTGAGCTGGGGTTTGAATTATCCCGCGAGCACGTTGCCAGCTACCGGATCCCGCGCCTCGAGACCCGGACCATCCACCCCTCCATGGCCGAGGTTGCAGCCCTCTTCGCCGAGGACCGCGTCCAGGAGGCTCTTCGCGACAGCCGCTTTGAAGCGAGTCTGTACCTTGTCACGGGCGTGCAGGTTGCCACCCACGGCGCCGAGTACGTCGTCCGGGCCGCTCGCGAGCGCGGCGTCCATCTCCAGCTCGTCGCCGACCTGCCAGTGGCCGCCGCCGCCGCTGCCGTTGGGGGAGCTCCGGTTGGCGCCGGGGCAGGCGTTGAGGTGTCGGCGGACGACAGCGGCCGGTCTACGGGGCGGATCGAGGACGCCTTCGTCTTGGCTTACAGCCTGCGCGAAGTCCTCTACAGGCGGAAGAAGATCACGGGCCAGAGGCGGCCACGGGTGCAGGGGGATCTGTATGCGGTTGACGGCCAGGGCCTGAAAGGGAACAAAGTTGCGGAGGAGGAGGTGGTGGAGTTCGAAGCGGAATTGACCGGATTGAAGGAGGAGGATCCCGAGCTGCCGGAGTATTGGGACCTACCTGCCGAGATCGGGAATGGTCCGGATGGTAAAGAGTGTCAAATTGTTCGCGTTGACATGAAGGTGAACGACGATGACAGCAACCATGACGATTCAGACGAAGATTAAGAGCGCCGAACGGCGCCGACAAAGAAGATGGGATTCTCAACGCCTGATGCATACACGAAAGAGTATTTATTTACCGACGAACACTGGCACTCTGTCCTAGACGAAGCCTTGAGGTGCTACTGATTGCCAGCTCTAGAGGTGCTAAGGCGTTACACAGGTTGCTGCTATGGGCGACTTCTCTGTTCAATCTCGCTAGCGGTGACAAGCCTAAAGAGAGCTTGGGGACGCAGTAGAGAGAGAGGGACTGAGTGGCAAGCCAGAGGAGAAGAGCAGTCATGATATCTCGGGAAGGTGGTTGGTGGTTAGAGCGGATCGTCATCATGAGTAAGGAATCTGTAGGTGTTGGAGCGGGCACGCATGCATTGCTCTTCGTACCACCTATGCCATAACCTACTTAAGATAACAACACCTTTTTTGGGCGGAAAGACAACGACACAACTTGTTCTTCGGTCAATTGTTGAACCTCCTCTCCCCTCACCCCCGGTTAGGTCGTATCATGTTTCCTTCCATCAATCGCTCTGCCAGCCGTCCTGATCCTCCCTGACTATCTCCTCGGCCCGGGTCTTCTCGTAGTAGTCGGACCCAAACCGGAGCGGGAAGCACTGGCCGCCGTTCTTCGATTTAAAACACACGGTTCCCTCGGGGCAGGGGGGGTCGCCCTCGAGACCGCACACCTCGGCGAAGGGGTGGCAGATTCCCGGCCCGTCACACGAGGGCCCGCACCTGTCGTACCGCCGCGGGTCGGCAACGCACCGCTCGACGCGCTCGTCGCAGTCGTCGTACAAATGCCACCCGCCGCAGACCGTGTAGATGCGCTGCTCGTCGGGGTTGATTATCTGGCAGGTGCCCGGGCAACCATCTTTCGAGTTTTCGGCCCAGATTGTGCAGTCTGTCGAGAGGGGAATGCACGTTAGGTCACCTGCGCAGTCGCCTAGTTCTTGACCGCACGGATCGCCAACTTCTGAAGGAGGAGATGAACGCGAGGAGAGCGGGATGGTGGTGGCGGCAGCGGTGAGTTGGGCGGCGTTGAAGAGAAGCGCCGCGGCGGCAAGCAGTGGTGCGTGCATGCTGGGCTTGTGAAGATGTAGTTGGGGTGCGTTTTACAAATTCGGTAGTTGTTAGAAGACGAATTCAGGGGAGACTGGAAAGACCCAGGATAGGCGAGACGTGTTCATATTCAGACACACACAACTCACCCTTGGAGACTGCTACAAGACACTAAGTCTATAAATAGGTTCTAATCCGGGCCCCAAACGCAGCGAGACAATTAATATATTTTCTGAAGTAATTCACGCTGGTTCAAGTATATTAGCCGATACTCACTCTGACTTCTCCGGGTTTCTGCTTTGAGATCTAGGTTTACATCAACCCGGTTAACGATGAGTATGCCAAGTCACGCCAAGTCAACACCAGAACGCCACCTCGCCAGATCAAGCTAAAAACGTGTCAAATGTCTAACGATGTATTTATACTATCTCCTCGTTTTCAAAGCAAGTCCAAGATAGAGTTAGGGGTGGTGAGTTTGTGTTAGCCAGGTTTAGTAGTTCCAAAAAAGACACTGCAATCAGACAATGGAAACAGGTAGAAGAAATGAGGCGCCAAATTGATTCTGCTCAGCCAAGACGGAAGGAAGCTATCTTGGCCAAGCTGAGTTAGGTACTAATAAGGAAAGAAGCTCGAGATTGAGAAAGCACTGGTTTGTAGGCAACGCCTTTCTGAGTGATTGCTGCAGATCTCCTTCAGAACCAATGGAGTCCAGGTATATAGTTAGTCAGGCACATAATATTGTTCCTACGTAGGTAAATATTGACAAACCTAGAACTTACCCTGGACCTCCTAGCAATCGAGTCAGCGCCCAGAAGAATCCGACGCGAATGTCAATCTTTGCTATCCAAATCTGTCCAAGCCAGTGTTGGACAGATATTTCAAAATTCATGCCATTTTCTTCCTTTGTCTGATCACCTTTTCAGCTCACAACCCCGTTCATTGCTGCTGATTGTCATAACCACAGGCCCTTGGCGAATTGGTCTTTGATATTTTGAAAGCTGTTAACCTTCCCGAAGGCTGCCGAACATACCGTCCCGCATCAATTCGTTTGCGATCCGGATGCTTTCACAGGCTTAACTGCTGGCAACGATGCGTTTTGTCCCGATCAGTATATGCTCTCCGGAGCCACCTGACCTCCCCCAATGCTTCAAGCTAGCACTCAATGTGAACGTTTACGTACATGCGATCCGTACGGTATTAACCCTACCGAATGGAAAACTTTTGGTTTGAATCACCACCGACGATAGCTCGCAAATTTGAAAACGGCTCGACTCCGATGACTTTCACAAAAAAAAGATTCCCCAGCAAGAAGACCATATCGGAAGAACTGTTGAAACTTGAATCATCCAATGGAGTTCTAGGGCAACCTGTCTAAATTCTGCTCACGCGTTGTGCAATACGAGAGCTTGACCGGCAAAACAATGCTCGGCCTGTTTTGGACCCTGTGGCACCTGTAGACTAGTGCTGTTGGATCAAACAATGGTCTAGGTGTGCGGTGGCTCGTGGAAAAGTAAGGACAGGATGCTGCAAGCCACCTCAACATTGAGCAAACATTGGCCTAGGCACATGAGCTGTCACAAAACGGGACATTGCAAGCCCCCGCAACCTCAGGTGCTCTTGGGAAGGATATATCCTGCGGGAACCAAGAGAAGTTTTTCTCAGGAAGGAGCAACCTGCTTCACAGCACTGAATTAATTGATCCCACTACTGAAAATCTGTAATTTTGTGAAAAACCGTGGAATCGTGGCTGTTCGTCTTCCAACAATGCATTCCACTGATATTGACCAATACGCAATGGATGGCAATCCGGACATTGGTCATCTTCGAGGTAGTAAGCCTTCGGACTTAAATTTACGTTAGTTACCTTATGTTTTGAACTTCTGTTCATTCATCCATACTAGTATCCGGAACTGAATGGACCAGGGCAGGCCGATCATAACGGCTCCCCGCCTCTTTGCTGCAGGCTCTTCAGCTCATCAGACCAAGCTGACGACGTCAATGCCGTCAACCTTCAACGACTTATATATATGTTCGACTGAGCCATTGAACAGCAAAGCTACGACCAATATCGGCTTGTATTTCCGGCAATCGAAGTTTCAGAACAGCGCACCTAGGCGAGACCGAATGACATGGCATCACAATGCCCCCAACTTCACGAACACATCATGAAGCGAAATAGGTCTAAACTCTGAAAACGTTGTCACGAGACAGCCGATGATTTGAATTGAGTGGATAATTGATGGTAATGAACCGGAGTTACATTGAACCAAGGGCATTACCTTACAAGAATGCTTCGGTCGTTGTGTCCCGAAGAGGGCGAAGGCTCAGGGTGCCTGTGGATCTGAAAAATCTTAACTAGTTGAAATCCTTTTGGACACTTACTCCACAAGTCAGCATATTGACAGCACATCGACCCACAGCCTCCCCCTATGAGAGGCAAGTCTATTTATAAAAAGTTTTCACATTCCGTGTGCCTTCTTTTCTCTCCCGTTCTAGACCACCTGGACTCAGGCACCGAGAATGCCGACATTGATCTTGTTGTTGGTGACGCAGTACTGGCTGCCCACAATAGTGTCGTCGGACCGCCAGCACGAATCAAAAATCTTGCCAGCAGTGCGAGCAATGTCGTTGCTGGTGGAAAGGGGGGCGAGTCAGTATCACCGCCCAGTATGCTATGCTTGAAGACCCACAGAGAGAGGGGAAGCTCGTAGGGAACTACGGAGACAGCATCACTTACCAGTTGACAGCGATCCGAGGAGAAGTGTTCTTGATGCCGACGATCTTGGCGTTGCCGATGCGGCACATCTGGATGTTGAATTGACCCTGGCCAATGGCGCACTGGACGCTATTGCCGCCCTTGCGGGCGAGGTCGTTGACGCACGAAGTGGCATCACGAGCCTGTACAGACCAAAAAATCAGAACCGACAAGGTCTAACAGATACTCCCGGGGGGGCTGAAACGGGAGTAGACATACGTTAGCACGCGCCCAGCCGCTCGGGTCGCAGGTGGCGCGCTTGCTCAGCAGGCCACCGGCGGAGCCGACCACGTCAGCCGCCTGGGCGGCGGCGAGGGCCTCGTCGACCGTCAAAGCCGTGTCCGGGTTGGCGATAATGTCCTCGACCCAGGCCTCGAAGGAGAAGGTGGTGCGAGTAACGGCGGCGGAGGCCTCAGCATTAGGGGCGGGAGCGGCGGCCACTGAGGCGGCCATGGCAAGGCCGAGGAGGGAAAGGGCAATCTTGACCATATTGACGACTTTTTCCTTTCTTTTTTTTTTTTTTTTCTGAGGGGGAAGATAATTGACAAAGGTTTGTGTGACTTCGAAGGAAGATGAGAAGACAACTAATACCCGACGGCTTTGGAGGGCGAGAGTCTCACTTTATATATACTCACCTCTCCAGCGCTTCTGCGGTGAACTTGAAATTATGATGAACGTTCGGCATGCCCGTTCTCCGTCTCGAAGTTTCCAATCCACTCAGGCGAGCCAAGATTGGTCAATTCGAATGAATGTTGACTCGGCATGCAACATACAACTTGGCAATTCGAGTCGTGCACTCACAGTCGGTTAACAGGCTGGGCAGATGATTGGAGATACAAGGCAATTCTGAGCCAGGTTCTTCTTTGTTGGGTCTCCACGACATGGCTCATACAACGTTGCACGGTGTTTGCACAGCCAGCGTCGTGGTCATGTCGGTTATTTTGTCAAAGGATTCATTTACATTCTACACGAGAGCTCAAGGGGGTACTCGGGCACTCACTGCAGACTGGTTAATTCTTCGTATTCTGATCCACACCAGCAGGTCGTCTCTCTAAAGGATGCGGAGAATAGCGTTTCATAGCCAGGGACCCAGCGTTGGCGAAGGATTCTCTAGTGCTTGCGCACGCCCTTGGCCGCTCCGCTCTGGTCAGTCTCGCGGCGGCTTCCCTTTCCGGCAAACCGGAAGACGCGGCTCCCTCAGCGAGGTGGAGCGACAGCTGAGGAAAGCATAATGGCCGCAGCTTCCGGGTCTTAGAAGAAATCTGAGGTTGAACAAACCTAGTTCGGATATCCTACTTTGGGTAATTCGCTTTAACTTAACACACGATGCAAGCATCTGTCTGGAAGGTTGTCGGCTTTCGCCGGGTCCCTTAGTAAAATATCTTAGCAGGTAGCTTGTTTGTAGGATTGAACTACATATATAGTTTGATTCGTGAATTAGGCAACATGGAGATTTCTAGTGTTTGGAAGGGAACTATAAGGAATGGCCGTAACAATTTTCGACTATGTTCGTAGCCACTCTAACTATAGTTGACGACATCATCTAGTTACGCCGTATGGGCTACTAATAATTACTCTAGGGTCTTGATAGGTCGAGGAACTAGAAAATGTTTTAATCAGGTTACCTGCGCCAAGTCTCGCCAAGAAAAGAAAGGAAAATAGAATAGACGGTATGACTATGGCAAAGAACTTGCAAGCACGTAGGCAAGTTTTGTAATTATACCTGACCCAAGAAAGCAATTGTCTCTGTTTACTATTATTATTATTATTATTATTATTATCTCCTACGCCGATGTGCCAGGAGGCATGCCGGTCCTTCTACTGATCTATTTGCAAAGGAAACCGTGCCCTCGCAGGGCCGGATGAAAACCTCTGCCGTTGATTTGAA
>MU857823.1:0-25447 GCA_033296725.1 Corynascus novoguineensis | reverse complement strand
GCTGGTTTCAGCAGCCTGATCAAGCTGCATATCAATTTCTACAAGCTCGATCAATCTTGTAATCGTGAATTGTGGCTGTTGGACTTCCAACAGAATGCCTACATCATTTCCTTCACTTTCTGGATCACCCCACATCCCTTCTACATTCTCCGCTCCCGTATTCCACACTTAAATCTCACGCATGCCTTGTATTCAGCTGTTTGAAGGTTATCAAAGTCCATCATGAAGCGACCTTGCAGCCTTAGCTCTGCAAAGTCTTGCATCCATATCTTCAACCCACGCCTCGCTGCCCACGCTTGTTCTCGCATATAGCATCGCTTCGGGGTCATACTTCTTCTTCACCTCCAGCAATCTCGGATAGTTGGAGCCATACATCTCCTGTTGCCAATTCTTGGTCTCGTAGTTGGCCTCGTTGAGGTATATAGCACCACCTGGCGTCGCCTTGTTGATCATCGGCTGCATGACGTTGACCGCGAAGTCGTGCCTCCTCACCATCTCCTCCTGGCTGGCGTGCGGATCCCAGGATCCTCCCTGTACGCAAAAGAGCAACGCCTCGCGCCAAGCCGGGTGCACGGCGTTGTCTGGGTGCTTCACCTCTGGCCGAGCGAGGTTCAGGGCCTCGCACGGGATCGGGCCGTAGCCCTCGGCCAGCGAGATGTTGCGGAGCGTTTGTGTAAGGACGGCGTTGCGCGCCGAGTCGGTCACCACGGCCCGCGGAATCAGGCGGCTGCCGGAAAACGTGGCAAAGTCAATCCAACCCTCGGGGCCGGGCCCGACATGAGTCGTAAAGTGCTCGTCGAAGTTGTCGGACATGCGGACGCGCACGTTAGCGGTGATGCCGCGGGCTGCCAAGTCATCGATGAAAGGTCGAAGGAGAGCGTTAGCGCGGTCGATATCCGCGCCCGGCATGGTTGCCGCGTAGACAGTGAGCGCCGTGTTGGTGATCAAGTAGAAGAAGCTGTTACCCCCGTCCACGAAGGCCGGCGTCAACTGGTGGAACGCCCCGACGGCTTCCCAGAAAGCGTCGTTGCCCACTTGGGAGTCGTCGAAGGATAGCGATGCTCCGGCCACGACGCCGTCGGGATGCAGTCGAGTCGTCATGGACAAAACAACGGCAAAGGTTCCGGGTCCGCCGCCGCTGAGGGCCCAGTAGAGATCGGCATTCTGGCTTGGGGTTGCCACGACGCGCCGTCCGTCCATGGTGATCACCTCCCATTCCAGCACGTTGTCTGCCCCCATTCCGTACACACCCGACAGGATCGAATGTCCTCCGCCCTGGCTGTAGCCGCCGGCAACCCCAACGGTCGGACATACGCCGCTCACAAGTCGGTGCCCGGTCCTATGGGCGGCAGCGGCGGCCTCAAAGGCCTGCACGCCGGCGCCGAGCTTGATGGCGGGGCCGTGGTAGTGCGAGGATCTGTATTCGGGGATGTGCTCGATGGACTTGAGATGGTGTGTCCACAGGGACAAACCGCCTTTGCCGGTCGACTTGCCCAAGTAATCGTGGCCGGTATTCTTGATGACCAGCCGAAGGTTGTGTTGGCGTGCAAAGTCGATTCCCGCTCGCACGTCATCGGCTGAACCGACATCGATCACGTAGCTGACGAGATTGCCGAGCTCGCAGGGCTGAGAACGGGGCGTGAAGGGACTGCAGGTGTAGTTCTTAAACCACATGCTGAACACCTCCGAAGGGTCATCCATGTGGGCCAAGCTGGTCTTATTCCAGCTGTTTTGGAGCCGGGCACATGCGGCAGCATCGTAGCGGTCGAAGGGGGCATCGTGACAGACACTCCCAAGCGGAACGGATGCGATCAGACGTCCATTTACAGTTTCATTGAGCAACAACCACTGGTCTGGGCTCGGCCACTCCAGGTCGCCAGGCAGAGCTCTGCATTCGGGTGTTCGGTGGGGTGTAATGCTGGATAACCAAGCACTAAGGCTAAGGAGGATTCGGTGAATAGCCATGATTCTAAAAGTTTGACCATCTGTCTCTTAGTCGACACATTCGACATACTGAGCTAGTGCTGGATCGCTCGTGCCGTATTTAATACCACAGTATGTCTTGGTTCTCCCCATCCAATCAAGCTGCAAAGGGTTTGCAGGCTGCGGCCGGACCGAGCTCCCGAGCTTCGGAGCGCGTCGGGCCAGACATGCGCGGCCAAGGTGTTGGCCGCCCATGAAAATCATCAACAATATATAGGCGTCTCACTAGAAGACCACAGATGGAGTATTTTATAGCTATTTTTACGTCGCTTATCCTTCATCATCCTTTGTTTTGTTTGTCAATTCTACCGGTTGCCTCTTATACCCTCATTTCAGCTGCTCGGTTTGTGTAACAATCGATGCGGACAAGATACCCCGATGTCTGCAATCCTTCCGAGGAAAAATGGCCAGGCATTCTTAGTGTCGATATCGATAACTGGAATTGAAATCTTACTAATTTTCACACCGATAACTTTAACTTATTCTTAACGTTACGGTTCAATGTTACGGAAGCAGCGTATTTCAACTACTGCTTGAAGCACTTCTTGGTGGATGGAATGTGACAACCGCTTATGTTCGTTGGACCTCTGCGCTGGCTAAGTCTGAGTCAGGGAGCAGTATTGCGTTGTTTCGCCCATTTTGGGCTGGCGTTCGGCTCAATTGCTCACTCTCAGTGTCTAACTCCGCGTCCACTTGACATCTTGACAATACTATGGTTTGTATCCAATCTGGGATTGGAGGAGTAGTAACTATATCAAAGGAGTTGAAATAACACAGATGGCAATATCCACCGTAAACCAGAACGTCCAATAAGCCAAAATACCGTCCGCATCGCCGTTACCCTCGATGAACCCGTAGCTTTACTCGTCACCAGTCTCGTCGCTTTCACTCGCAGGCTTCTGATCCGACAGCCATGGCATCTTCCCGGTCGGGAATCCCTCAGTAGACAAAAAATCAAGCTTCGGAGCGCTAGAAAAGTACTGGCCGATGTAGTCCGCCGGCCAGTGGTCCTTGAACGCTGGGAAGACCCAATTGGCCAGCAATTTATGGAAAGGAGAGGCAAATGTGTGCATCCTGGCCGCCATAGCACTGAGGCGGACGATATGCTTGACACGCGGCTTCTGCTCGTTCTGGTAGGCTTCGAACACGGCCTCAAGCGCCGTGCCGCTGGGCCGCTTGTGAGGGCTCGCCTCCACGGCGCGCCAGATGTGGTTCATCAGGCGGGCAACGTCTTCGATACCCGTGTTGCCGCCCAGAGCGATGTTGGGATGGGCCTTGTGCGCGGCGTCGCCCACAAGACAGATGCGGCCGTGGTGCCAGTGCTCCAGGACGCCTTCCTGGAGCATGACGACACGAGGTGCCTCGCGGCGTCGCTTCCACACGTCCGCGAAAACGAGCTGGTCGGTGATGGGCTTGTCCATGACGAGCTTGGCCAGCGCCTCGGCGTGCTCCTCGGTGTAGCGTTTCCGATGCGGCCATGGGAGCGGCTCATCGAAGAGAAAGACAACGACGGCCCAGACGGCATCGTGGGTGCAGGTGAACAGGAAGTTAAATCTGTTCTGGTATGTGATGACGATGTCGCGGTATCCGAGCTCCGGAATGGGGGGTGTGCTGATGACGAGCGTTTCGGAGTGCGACTTGAGGGCTGATGCGCGTTAGCACAAAAAAAGGTTGAAGAAAAAAGTAATGAGTTGCGAGATATCAGATCAGAGAGCCTTACACGTTCGTTCCGCAGCGGTGATAAGCCCAGGGGAAACCTTTGCGGCGTGAGCCCACATGTAGTCTCTCGTCGTGGTGTGCACGCCGTCGGCGCCAATGATCATGTCGCCAATTTCCACAGTTCCGTCTTCCAGAAGCACTTCCACTCTGTCTGGGAACTGCTTTATGTCCGTAATCTTCACTCTGGTTTTGACCAGACTCTTGTCTGCCAAGTTTTCATACAAAATCCGAAGAATATCTGTTCTTTCAACGGGCCACATGCTGACTCCATGACTTTGAAGACGAGTTAGCGGAGCTCTCAACTAAAGTGATCCACTCTCAGCTACCGTTGAGCACTCACTTTTGCTCTACACAATGATAGACCTGCGTATCATATACGGGACGGCCATCAGGCCTATTGCCCTTGAATCCTATGGTTGGTTTCGAGAACTTCTTCAACTCTTCCAGCACTCCGAGCTGATAGAGAATCCGGATGCTGTGAGGCCACATTGCTATGCCTCCCTTGGGTGGCGCGATGTCGCCTTTCTCGAGTACAACATGGTCGATGCCGAGTTTTTGGAGGCAGTTAGCAGTCACCAGTCCCGTTAAGCCCGCACCAACGACAATGATGCGGAAAGAGCGGTTATTGTCGACCGGGGCCATTTTAAAAAACTGTTGACTAACAGGATGAGCTGGGAGCGTCTCCTGGTGCTGTAGTGTGAGGCTCAATATGACATTGCCCAACGATTGGGGGTCGACGTATTTTCATCTACCCACAGGTTTAGGATTCTTAGCGGATCCGATATCTATTTAGGTAGCTAGCTGCAGACATGCTGTTAGGCCTCGGCCGATGGATGCCGCATGTGGTACGATTACGGAGCGGTTACGAGCATTACAACTTGTGTTTAGGCAGAGTTACTGCTCGGTTTGCCAAGGGAGCCCCCACTCCCGTCAGTCACGGATAGTTATTCTTTTCTGAAATTATCGAGTCTACCTCGTAACGTGTGTCTCGTCTAGCAGGAAACCTTTGCAGTGCCGAGAACACTACCATAGTTGTTGTAGAGCAGACTGAATACCAGTACGTGGCAGAGTATGTGCGATCACCGCCGGTTCTACACGCAGTAACATGCTGCGCCAATGCGGGACGCTGTATCTTTTCGACGCCCGTTTCCCGCCTCGGACATGCTGACCCTGACAGAAATCCAAGACGGATGCCTCGCATCTGCGAGCAAGTGCTTACGATCTGATGTCCAGTACCAAGCTACTCTTGAATTGGAAGCCGCGGCGCAGTGTCCTGGCCGTACGACACGGTGCCCGTCTTGTTGCGTCAAGGAACGGACGGTGACGGGCCGCCTTTCGCCGCACCCTTCGGGCCGCATGCTGACATGCAGACGCTAAGCTGTGTCTTCGGGGGACGACCCATGCGCGCGACAACGCTCGGAACTTGCATCCCGGAATCGGGGCGTCTTACCCGACCACCTACAAGCCCGTACTAAACCCTCGCCACCTCCGTACACCCAGCGTAGCCTGTATAACAGGCCAAGTCTGACCAATCCGACCTCGGGTAATAGAGCACGTTATCCATTGCCGAGCAGTAGTTCAATTCACAATCAGCTCTTCCTCTTTGGCCTTTCCTCTTTTGTGCTCGCCCAACTAATACGATTCCTAGCCTCGTACGAAGTACAGCCCTTCGTCAGCTACCATGGCCGCCCCTGCTGGCTTTCCAACGCTGCAACCCGCGATGAAGATCCGAGTAGAAGCCCCTTTTCTCAAAATTTGTCAAGTCTCGACAATGCCTTGGGTTTTTTTTTTTTTTTTTTGGCGTTTGTATTGATTGACATCTTGTCGTAGTGCGGCCTCACCGGGTTCCTTCCCTGCGGCGACATTTACACCGGGTCGACGCTTTTCGGTCTGCCCTTCGGGGAGGGCAGCCTTGTATCGGTCGGCGACTTCGAGCCCAAGCTCGATTTCAAGATGCGCAATGGCCAGGATTGGTTCCGCATCGATGCCGACAAGAAGCACGCCCGCGCCACCATCAGCGGCATGGCTGTCGATGCCCAAGGCCGCGCCCTTCGCTGCATCGCCGAAGGCATTTTTGATCTCAACGAGCATACCCTGCCGTTGATCACTGGTGACCCCAACGCAAAGAGCATTCCCTTCGGCCATGCGAGTGAGTACTGCGCTTCGGAGAGAAATCCCTCGACTGTATTAACCGCATGTTGCATTGTAGCCGAGATTATGAGATTCGAATGCGGACACGAAGAGTACAAGGCAATCGAGAACATGCTGTTTGCGTCGAGTTTGCGTCTTGTCAAGGAGGAAAGTGGTGAGATAGTTGCGGAAATCGCCATCTCAAGGATTATTTCCGGGACTGGCCATGACTAGGGAGATATGGGCTTTGTGAGAGACGAATAGCATAAATACGATTCTCGATGGCGCTATCAAAACCATTCGATTTTGCGAATCATAAGTTGAATAAAGAGAGGGGAATGGTACAATAGAAAACACGATGCCCGCAGTTGTATGGGAAAGGGTGACAGCTTCTTGTCATGAACATGGTAGTTGAGCTTAGCACCCTACATCACCTTAAAGAAGTAGGCAGCAAGGGGTCAATGACCATCGTCTTATAACTGGAAAAGTATTCCCGCAATTGCGCCTTGGGAAGTATCGGTCTCGACACGGGTCGGTCGGCCATACTAGAAATGAGCTAGGACTTATTCAGCGAGGAGGCACTCCTTTAACTCCTCGAACGTGCGCTGATAGTCGTTAATACATATATGATCGAGGTATCTTTCTTGTCAAATTGGTCAGGGGTTGAGCGATTTGTCCGTGTTCGCGGACGAATCGCCGGTAGAAGTTATAGTCTCAGGAATGACCATACCTCCTTGACCATAGTTGGCCTCTACCATCATTGAACTATATCCGGTTTGTCCAGGTTTAGTCAGACACCGTTAGGTCCAATGATAAAGCCTAAACCCTTGGTTTCTATGACGTAGAATTCTCACTTCTTCAGGTCAGCATAGAGGCCAGCGTCGTATAGTCGCTCCAATATACGGCGGAGACAGACCTTGTATACCTCTTACGTTTTTGAAAAGATTGGGGTGTCATCGACATAAGCGCTACAGAAGTCGTCGAGATGACCTATAATCAGAGTGTTTTTGATGGATCGTTAGAAGGTTGCTAGACCATTGGTCAGCCCAAAAGGCATTACCTTGAATTTGTATAACATATGCCATATCTTGTCTAGAACGTTGTCAGATCTTCATTATCTAGACTGATTTAGAATAACCGAATAGTTACCTGTCGAATGATAAGTTAAATATCTCTTTTTGTAAATATATATCCGCCCCCGCAATCCATGTTAGGGGTTTGTCAATCATGGACAAGGGAATTGTACATCTTTGTGATCGTTTACGGTATCGACGTAGAAATAGAGGCTCCTATCAACTCTCAGGGCGAAGAGAATTAGGGTAGCTTATAGTGCTATTCTTGGCGCGATAAAGCCCTTCTACAGGTTCTTAGTAATGTATTTCCGGGCTACTTCTAACTTTTCCATGGAGAGCTCTACAGGCCAGCCCCTTTCTCCGCTTGATTCTGGTAGTCGTTTCATCTTATGGTTCACGCTTAACCTCAATAAGGGTAATATATCGAACTCTGCCTTGCTGAACATGTCCAGGTAGTCGTAATAATTTCCAGGGACTTGTTCTTTGACTTGTCACTGTCATTGGTCATCAAGACCAGCCAAAGTTTGTTTGGCCTCGATAGTCCTGTCGATCTTACAGAGTGTCGTAACCCCAGTTGCTGCGACGGCGTATGTTCCCTCCCTAAAACGCCCTGCCTGTCAGAAGCTAGTAGCGCTCACCACTACGATGTTTGGGGTGCCTGGCCTTATACCAGCCAATAACATCCCTCTTCAAATTATATAGAACCCAGGCATTAATACCCCGTTTTAACGGATTGTTTGGTCTCGTGGTTTAAACAATCTAAGCCATAGCTGCAAAGTCGAGAGCCGATCAACAGACAGGGCATATAGATTGTTTCCAATAATCCACATCCTCCCTTAGAATCTCAATCTTAGTGGAATGACTTAGAAGCGATCTTGTGATTTCACGTGTATGAAGGCAGAGCAAAACTGCGGAAAGTCCTCTCTGTTGTATAAATCACAAGAAGAAAACGAAGATAAGCCTGAAGAACTCTTGCGATGGTGGGATTGAATGCCAGAGCAAGTGGGGCACACGCGAGCAAGGCAAGTGCGTACCTTGACGGCAGGCACCGCCGTCACATTATTGATGTTACCCTAGGAGGGAGTCAATTTTTCTAAGGAGTTCAGTTTTCCATGTCAGGATTGTAAGAGGTTGAAAGGTGCTCGGTTCGTGTCTAGAGATTCGTACGACTTGAAGGTAAGCATCTAATTGGGTGTTTCTAAGGCAATCATTTCGAAGTATAGCCCTTCTCGTGGCGCTCGAAGCAACAGCCTTCTTCATATAGGACATGGATCTTGTATTGTATAGGCTCCTTGTTAGGGTTGGTAGTAGCCGTCTTCATAGCTAACCCTACACAACCACTAGAAGTTGCCTTTCTTGGGGGGGTCTTCTAGTCTAATTCAGGTGGGTTAGTATGACGGTTGGCCACCTTTCAACTCGGAGATTCGCTTGTTGATCATCGTATACTATATTACTAGGCAGGGAAACTAGTCAAATATAACCACGTCATTGATAATCGTTCCTACCAGAGTACACTAGAGGGTGTCTATAAGGCAGCGGTTAGGTTCATACTTTTAGCTAGTACATGGCTTTCCGTATTCGCCAGCAAGGCGGACAACGTCGTTTTTGAAGGTCAGTATGACACCCCTGAGGGAGGACTTTGAAAATCCTCCAGGAAGCAACCGAACACAGTGACTAGAACGCCCTTCTGGTCACCGCAGAGATAACCTTGTCGTGAACCTTTTGGCGTCACTGTGTGATGAAGAAGCTGGCCTTGGTCAACAGCATATGTACTGCGAGTGGATTGCAAGTGTTGACTTGCAATTCAACAGTCTTTTTAGGCAATTGATACACGGGCATGGCACTATCGGGGCATGGCAATTTGAAAGTTCTCAAGTTCGGTGGGGGGTCCTGCAGGTGCCTGCAACATATCATTATGAAGACATGGACGGGAAATAACTTTCCGATCCATCCAGTTATACGTAGTGGCGGCTGACAAAGGCGCTCGGATTGATACAACCGCGGCTGACAAAGGGCGCCGCGATGGCAGCCGTCTCCTTGTAACGTTACATGTACAGATTACAGATTACAGGTAATTCTGGGCGAAGCCATGCCACGTGACCCCACTATAACTATGTACAGTGTACATTCGGTACAGTACGATTGGTAATCACTGTCAAAATGCACTTGCAGTAAGTCTGGCCAGAAGAGAAAATATCTAATCTGGCTTCGGAAATATCAAAAGCGACTACAGACAAGGTGTATGTCGATACATGTGTATAAGCAGCGGATTGCTCCCTTACCTTTGTTCGCGAAGTCTCTTCTCACAACACGTTCGAAGGGAAGAGCATCTTTACATCATAAGATTATCCAAGCCACCACTTACACAACCCTTCGGCCAAAATTGAGCACGATTCTCAAAACACCCACTCAGTCTCCACCGTACAGTACAAACCGCAATGGCCAGAATCGTCACCGTTGTTGGGGCCACCGGCGCCCAAGGCAAAAGCGTAGTCCGTGCATTTATCAATAACCCAGCTTACCAAGTCCGCGCCATCACACGCAACCCGTCGAGCCCGGCGAGCCTGGCACTCGCGGCCCAAGGAGCCGAAGTCGTCTCGGCAGACCTCAACGACCTGGGCAGCCTCAAGGCCGCCGTCGCCGGCTCCCACATCATTTTCGGCGTCACCAACTTCTTCGAGCCCTTCATCGCCCACCAGTCCCCCCAGAAGGCCATGGAGATTGAGACTCAGCAGGGCATCCACCTCGCCCAGGCCGCCGCTGCTACCCCGACGCTCGAGCACTACATCTGGAGCACGCTCCCCAACGCGAAGGCTCTCTCCAGGGGTAAGCACCTAATCCCGCACTTCGAGGGCAAGAACGCCGCCGACGCCTACATCCGCGACGAGCAGCCTGCACTGCTGGCCAAGACCACCTTCTTCTGGGTCACCTTTTACGCCGCAAACTACGCCGTTCCCATCTTCAGGCCCAATTGGACCGCCTCCGCGGGGAAGCACCTCCAGCAAAGTGGCTACAGCCCGGAGACGCTTATCTACACAATCGGGGATGTGACCGAGAACCTGGGCGCGTTTGCTAGAGCCGTCGTCGAGCAGTCGGACAAGACACGCGGAGGCGCCGCCGTACTCGTCTCGACGGAGCGGCACCGGGCGGGCGACATGCTGCAGCTGTGGGCCAGGGCGAAGGGCACCGAGGCGCAGTTTGTGAGGGTGAGTGGGGAGGCGTTTAGGGAGGCGTGGCCGCTGTGGGGCGAAGAGACGGGCCTCATGATGGAGTTCTGGGAGGAGTACGGAGAAAGGAGTTGGACGAGGGCAGACGGAGGCAAGGTGCTCGACAAGGAGGACCTGGGAATCACCCAATTTCAGTCGCTAGAGGAAGCTTATAAGAGGCTAGAGTTGTGATTCTATCTTGGGGTTCACAGATGGTTAATGGGGTTGTAGTTTCGCAGTGTGCCTAGGAAGATGGATTTGCTTCGATTCAATTGACAATGGGCGTGGATACAAGCCCTAACACCGAGACGACCTGATTTGCCCTACCCATATGTTCATACGCTACTCAATATCTGCCAAAGACGATAGTGTCGTCCACGTTGTCCAATCTGTTGGATCCAAAGGTGTGGTTAGCGGGGTTTTAGTTCTTCATAGATCGACCATTTGGTAGAGGGTCACTGACGGGAGCCGGCTCTCCGTTTTGGTTCCAACAGGTTATGAGTCCCTGGCGCAATCGACAGGATCGCGAATATTCACTCTCTTCGCCGCTTGATGCACTGCTTACCTGTCTCCATTGTGATGCGTTGAGCCCATGGATGGTTTGGCGACGCCTGCACCAAGATTCTGAGGTCATCCTGATGGCATCTGTGCAGCAGATGCTTATAGGGGATGTCTCTGTCTGTTCTTGTCATTTAGCTTTCTCTTCTCTCTCATTCGAAGCAATCTCGTAGTTGCTGCCACCGCTTGTGCACCATGCCAACGCGTAGCCTGTTACATCCATCAACACCAGAACGTCTTGAATTGACGGCCGCCCAAACTTAAACTGAATTGAATTGAATTGAATTTTTACAGGCCTTTACTTGTGGCATACGAGTAAATGATTGCAAGGGTGAAGAATACCAGAAATATGACACCTCCCTCGCAAGCGCTTTCAGCATGTCCGCAAATTTTATCACCCCACAACGCCCACTTACCTGGCTCATAACGGGTTTTTCATCGAGTTTTGGTCTTTCCCTTGCGCGGCTTGTGCAAGCGAATGGCCACAATCTGATCGCGACCTCGCGCAACCCAGCCCGGACGCTGGATCTTGTTGCCGAAGTTGAAAGGGCAGGGGGCAAGTGGCTGGCCTTGAACGTTGACGATAAGAAAATCGGCGAATTGATCAGCAATCTCGAAAACAGTGGCCAAGAGGTTGACGTATTGGTCAACAATGCGGGCTACTCCATCTATGCACCAGTCGAATCCTTCACCGAGGAAGAGATCCAAGCACAGACGGAAACCGTGTACTTTGGGCCCTTTCGCTTGATTCGCTCTGTGCTCCCATACATGCGTAAGCGACGATTTGGCATCATCGTGAACATGAGTAGCGGTGCGGATCTTGAGGGCCGGGACAGCATGGGTGCTTATGCTGCAGCCAAGCTGCGCTTGATGGTAAGCGCGATACTTCGTACGAGGAAAGAATCGTAGCGACTGATCACTCGTATACCAGGCTTATCCAGAGTCATGGCCAAGGAAGTGGCTCCATTCAACATTCGTGTTTTGACGGTCCAGCAGGGGACGTTCAACACCAACATGGGCAACGCAACCATACTTGGCAAGAACCCACTGCCGGACGCCTACAAAGGCTCGGTTGCAGATCAAATAATGCAATTCATGGCCAGTGGCAAGTTCCAGGGCGACGGCGACAAGGACAGAGCGATGAAGGCTGTGGACGAGGTCGTGGTAGGAGAGCGTCTTGGTGCTGGACGTGAATCCGAGCGGCTTCTGCCATTGGGCAGAGATATGGCTACCGGGATCAAGACAGTCCAAGACTACTTGCATAATCGCTTCTCAACATTGATAGGCATCCTCAGCTCCAACGTAATAAAGCTACCCTTTCTCCAGACTTCGGACAGCAGCTCATATTCTACGGAAGCTTGTGATGTAGGTATCAGTAATACATCGAACTTGTTGACAAGGATCGTATTCACTTTAAAACGGCTTATCAACGGTGATTTAAAATGTATAGTCTTATAGAATTTCGACCTAGCTAATCTAGGAAGTTATAGCCATAAGTACCAGGAATACAGATGTAGGAAACATATTATTTCTTGATTTCGTCGTCGAACGCGTTTTGCAAAGATAAAATGTACAAACGCAGAAGTGACCAGAGACGCAGCCCTACAGATACCGCTCTATTATCTCCTCTCGACGGTCTATCAGTTCTCGCGCTTGATATCGTCAGCGATGTTTTCGGCTAGTATATCTGTGTAGTGGTTGTTAGCACTATTCGACGGTCTAAGTGTTCCGGCTATAGAACTGGTGGCACGTCATCTTGAACTTACAAATCATTGTGATACAGTTTGTGACTCCGTTCGTACGTGTTCTGGCGTTCATCTACAGGAGCCGTCACCCCCGGGCGTTGGCCGCCCGGTCCGTCTGTTCAGCAACAGCTCAGATGAGATCACACGTCGACCATCAGGATCCGACTGGATGTACGGCCACATGTGTCCTGTCTCTGACCGGCGGTGTGGTCCCGTTTGTTTTCGTGGCGAGTAAATCCAATATATGAGGCTCTACTGTGGGCATTCTACAATTTAATTCATCATCTCGGGGACTCTGAACTCGAATATTTACTTTGCCCCCCTTGCATCAACTGCATTAGGTTGCCTGGACCGACGGGACTTCGCAGATAGCGGAATTTCAGTTTCAGCCACTACGAAAGATCTTGCGCTCCTATTATCAGGTGACAGCAGAGGAAAGACTAAGGCATCAACAATTCGCACTTTTTCTGTATCATGGTTGCTTAGGATTGACTTCAGGGAACAACAGATCATAGGCGTAGGGCTGGACTCACGGTTTTAACACCAAACACTTTGCCATGATTATCCACGACAGCGCATTTGTCCTTCATGGTGCCCATCCGGCAGGCAGGTGTCCCATGCGACATGTCAAGGAAGCTTGTCCGAGCAGCCGCCAAGATCTCTTCGTCTGTCTATACATTCTGGCCGGGCCAGAACTCTAAACCCACCGTGATATTGGTAATGGATCCGAAAATCTGCCGGGAGCGCTTCGAGCTGGCGACCAAGACCTCCTGATCCGCTCGCTCCGTTAACCAGTTTGGGTTGAGGAGCGGCATATCGAACATGCATGCCGAGGCAATCGACACGTTGCCGCGTAATTGCTGGGCCTGTAGGGCGGCTAAAAAGTTGGCATAGTTGTCGCCGTCGACGGGCGTGTTGCTATGGAAGCGAGACTCTTTGCTACCCACGTGCTCCAACTCTGGGCGAAACGCGGAAAGCTGACGGCGACCTGGCCGCTAGTCGCGGCGTCTGCTGGATCAAACGTGCGTGTGGCATTGGATAACTATGTGCTGGTAACGTGGCCATCGAAATTGAGGCTCCGGTCATAGTATTCCCGTAAGTTTTCATAAGTGTATGACGGGTCTTGCACTGAGTCAGCCCACTTCTGTTGAGCCCTTTAGATGTTACACTATGGGCCATAAAGTTGATAACCGTGACCCGCCGAGCTGACACACGGATTAGCAACTCATCTCACACATAAGTGGTTGAATAAAGGGTTAATCGGAACCACGTACAGCTTTGCCGCGAGGATAAGGAATGACGGCGCCGTTAACACCCTGTTCTAGAATAACGTATAAGCTCCGGGCTCACATCATTGGCTTGCTTATTAGCGTAGGGCACAAGAGTGAGGAGCTGGAAGAAGAGCGAAGTGATAAGTGTGGAGGCTTCACCCGGGAGGTAGGAGGTCAGGAGGTAAGGTGGGTAAGCAAACGCTTTGCTTGCCGAGTGGTAGAGAAGCCCCACTGCACGTCTTGCACCACGCCGCCGCCTGTCCCCGATAGAAAGGCAGAGTCGTATCCGGGGACATCGCTCAAGTTTCCAACAACGCCCCTGATAAACATGCCGGCTTCAATGTCTGCGACTGAGGTTGACGAATCCTCGCTCAGCCGGTTTGGCGATGGTCAACGCGCCCGGTCCTCCACCCACTACGACGTAGTTGAACTCGCGACCCAGTTCGATATGCGGCTCAAATCGTCCCAGAGGTGCGGCCCATGGCTCTTGGGCGTGACACAGCAACAAGAGCAGCGCTGGGAGCTGCCGCGGACGCAGCATGGCCAAGTTAGCCATTGGAGCTGCAGAGGCGGGGAGAGGGGAGGGAAGCTAAACGCAGGGCTGAAGCCGAAGAATGGCTGGAAACTCCACCAATCTGATCATCGACGCGTGGCAAGTTGGAGACGTTACAGCTGGATGCAATGGAACCCAACGCAACATCGGAAGAAGATGTCGACAACCCCAACATCTTCCTAGATATATTTTTACCCTCCCCGATACAAAACCTGCGGTCAAATCCTGGGCCGGTCTGACCGTCTTTTCCTGGAGCTGCGCCACCCATGAGCGTCCATATTAGGCTTCTCGGCAAGGCCGTCTTTCCGTATCCCTGCGCTCGTAGTGATGGAACGGTGTAAGCCCTCAGTGAGAACTTTGATGTATTCTGCTGGGCTGGAAATACGACACTACTCCATAGGGAATAACCATCCCGAACCCTATTGGTTAACATAAAATACAGTCATCTTCGATGGTAAGAGCAAGATGCTTCTATCTGGCGCTGAACAGGTTTAGAAATGCTTTAGATCAAACAATCAGAATCCCCTGTTTACCTGAAGTCGCTAAACGGAATCTACCCGGAACCCAGTTTTCCATTCGTTGCTTCAACTTACGTGTGCAAGTATGTTGCGTTTGCACCCTCAATGCAACGGTACCATTGCATATTTTTCACGACTTCTCTTTAACCGTGTCATGGTTTGCAGTTATGCTTACTATGCAGCGTTTAGTACGTCGATGGCGTGTGATACGGTCCGCTCCATTGGCCAAGCGCAAAGCAACGGCAAGACCCCCCGGCACATACACGACGACGGGGAAAAGAAGCCGGAGCTCCGGATATTGCTTGGGCTACGAGTGCCCATGCCGCCTTTTCGTCTCTCCGTGCCGCAAACACTCACCTTCTTTCTCCTTCCTCCTTGGGAATGTCTAGCAAGCTCACCATCATTCTCCAGCACACAGCTACACCTGATTGGGATAAGCGCAAGCGTCACATTGCAGCAGGCACAACTATATTTTTTTTGACAAGCGCGAAGCCATAGTAATTACAAGCGATATTCATGGTATTGACAGCATCAAGCATAGCAGATAACCGACTTAGTCCTGAAGCTGTAAGAATCCTTACGATACATCGAAGCATCGCTGCTTCTGCCGCCGATGGGCTAATCTCCCAAAGTAACAGCATCATCTTCAATGCCAGGATCCAGGGCTTCAATGCCATCGATGAATCATCTAACGCCCGTGGCAATATTGTACCGGGTCCGTAGGTATCTCTCCAAACCTGTCGTAGGCGCTGTGAACCGAGCTTCGTATTGATGGCTTTAGAATTGGCTGTGGTGCCTTTGGGTGAGGTCACGGCGGCTACAATACATTTTCAATGTGGTGGTCAACGAAAGTCTGTATTTAGGTGCTCTTCTGGGCCCCGCGGCACCGACCCTGAAGTCCCTGCTGAACCAGCTGCTTCTTGCTACTGCCCTTAATGGCTCGCTATTGGCCTAATCCTACTACTTCTAGCGCTGATTCTGCTGTAGCTCGTTCGTCTTCGATACTGTTTACAAACATGGCCGCAGCCGCTTGTGCCGTTGACGCTACCGCCCTACTTTTCGGAAGCAGCAAGGTTAATGGCAATCGATCGCCCAAACAGGGCGGCCTTTTCCTTTGACCTAACGAGGATCTAACGAGAGACCTGACATCTATATTAGCCTAACTACTTTAGCATTAGGATCTCTCTTAACATCATCGTCATGTTGTTCGTATAGCCGCCATAGCCACCAATGCCCCTGAACCTGCCGTATAAGGGACTATTTAGTCAGATACTGGTATAGACTTTGCCACCAAAGGAGTCCGTAAGTAGTTTTGGAGTGTACAGGTACAGGCCGTGTTAGAGGAGCATTGTTTTCTAAAAGAGTAGCAACCTCATCCGAGCAGGTCCGGCGCTGCTGTTTGAAAACTTGATAACCTCCTGATCGAAGGGAGCTATGGCATCAGCCTCTAGAGCGACAAAAAGCAGTAGAATCGCTCCAGCCGGGACTATACGACGTTGATACGCCGCCAGGAAGCTCAACAGCCCATCTGCCATCGAGATGTGGTCGAGCGGCTGGCTGAAACTTACAGTCAGTAAACTGTGTGCAAGTCTTACGGCGCTGTGAATCGTGGGTTTCGGGTTTAGCCTGGGGTCGGTGATCGCGCCCCTTGGCACATCGGAAGCGCGCTCGGTCAGATCTTGTACTGTTCTTGACCAATCTATATAGAATCGTGGGCTTGGATGGCTCCCTATGCCTCTCTAGAATGCCGTATGTCTTCTCGGGCGGCGGGTGGCTACAAGGCCGCTCTAACACTTGCGATGACGATACGGACGCTTCCATGTTGTTCAAACTAGCTTCATCAGCTTCAAAATCAGGGTCAAGACCTAAAAGCATACCTGGCTGGTTTGACCATAGCAAGCGGTTGATTAGAAGAAAGCTAATAATGTTATGGCAGTGATACTCGTGTGTGGTGCTTTGGAGAAGGAGTACCGGAGCTGTTGGCGGGTCTGGCAGCTGTCAGGGAACATTGTTGTACTACAGTACCTGCTGCAATGTAACTCTTCCGCTGATCCCATTCGGTTATATCCATGTGCTCGATAGTGATGATGGTGTGCTTGCTGGGCATTCCCTTTTCCTTTGTAGGGACGGCGAATGATGGATTATTCACAGGAGAGAGGTAGCAGAGTAAGTTTGAATAAAGTAGAATGAAAAAAAAAAAAGGCCTGAACCTCCTCCTTGTTCCCATATCTGCCCCGTTTAGCATGAGTGCTAAGCTTCCACTCACGTGCCACTCAGTCAGCATAGAGTTCGGGCCGATCCGTTTATGGATTGACCCTTCCAAGCGATTTTCAAGTTTATGCTTAGCGTTATGGAGTGTGGTACTGCATGTGGGTCCAAAATTTTAAATCCATCTCCAAGCAATTCTTGAATGCTTGGTCAAAGCATAATTTGACTTGACACTCGACAACAGCAGTAGCTTGCTACGTACATGTATTTGTATCGGTTTATATGATGATATATGCCATTAAAAATATCGAAGTTGGCATTTCTACGTCAACATGGGAGGAAGAAAGGGGAAGACGAGGCCGTTAAGACTGTTAACCATGTATGCCATGTTTCCCACCGTGTAATAAAACACAAGGACTGTGAATTCTTTGACTTGATAGTTTTCATTTGAGTATCTGATTAGAGAAATTCCCTGTTGACTTCCCACCGGTTGGCACTCATTTACCGTGTTAGTAGGTGACAAATACTGCTCCTACAGTAGTTGTGGATCAACCTGGACACTCAAGTGAGTGCCAACATTGGCAATTTTGCTCATCAAGCAAATGAATTGCTCCTGATTGCACGTTGCATAAACAGACATGCAAAAAACACCGATTGGGAGCTGACGGTAATATGTCGACGCCAGTTCCAGATCCCCCTGTAGACGTTGGGGAAACTGGCAGTGACTTATAGCTTCCTAGGCCCCCTTCGCGGCATATCTTCTGCTGCTAAGATCGTAGTGTCACACTTGTCGCCGGCCCTGTGGTTGGCCCTCTAACACACACGGACGTATGTTGCCCAGCAGCGCTTATTTCTGACGGTACATTTGAGGTTTTCGCACCGACAGTGCCCCAGCGGAAATGGTTGGTATTCGCTACGCTCTTGTGATTGTGGTCAAAGTCTGTTATTTGAATCACGCCTATAGTCGCATCGGAATAGTGCGACGCCATCCGAGGAAATGCCAACGCAGGGACACTAGTTGGCTCCGCCAACAACGCAGCAATTTTGAGTCCTTCAGAGCGATCGTCCTCTCTGAGATCGCCACCGTATTGTTGAGTATCTAGAAGGGAGGAGCAAGTCGAGAAGTTTGACAGTTTGCTCAGACGTGTGGTGGAAAAGGGAGTAGACCTGAGGAAGGAATTGGTTTCACAAGAGTGCGACAACCTATGCAGACCCCTATTGCTGCTATTTTATAGAGAGAAAACTATTGTCAACAAGCACTATAAGCCACTGATATGATCCCTCCAAATAGGAGCTTATAGACCTGGTAGAGACCATTGGACGCCTCTATCAAGAATAGAATATCGAAGTCTTGACGTCGGTACTAGTATGAGAACGTGGATAGGGCTCGTAGGCTTGGGGGTATTATAGGAAGACGGGGAAGGGGTTGTGGGTGGGGACGGGGCTAGCAAAATAGAATAGAGGAGACCAAGGAGATGTAACGGGTTGTGCCCGATGTGGGCCTCGGTGACCCTCCGCCAGCTCATGTAACGAGCACTGTCCACCAAGACCCGTGGATGAAGCTATCCCGAACCTTCTAAAATTATATTCGAGCCACTTTACCCGCCGATGAAACAGCCTGCGAGCTCCCAGAACCTCTTATCTCTCCTTTCCTTCCCCAAGCTTAGTAAAGCCGTGGAATCGTGATCAGATAGTTGCAGAATATAATCCTGAGACCGTTACATGAGGTATACGTTCTATATCTGGCATCACTGTATAGCTTGGGACGACATCGCTAGACATCCCCTTGGCCAGTGGATGGATAAACATGGATACCTGATTTCCCTATGATAGATTTCCAAGGCCTCAATCCCCATTTATCTCAAATGGCTCAAACCGATCTTTTTGCTCTAGAATTTTTTTTTCGGTGTTGCCATAGTCAGCAACGCTAGCGGCCCAATTCACTTCCAGAAGGCGGTGGGTGCGGACCCCGTATGATAGGTTGGCAACCCGGTACAAGTAGAGATACTCAACTGCATAACTGCGCGGCTGTCTCAGGCGATTGCGCAACTATTAATTGTCATGGTGCCACTACTAATGATAACGAAGACCTCGTTACCCTAGCTTACCCCCCATCCTTTGATAACAAAAACCTTGTCAACCTCGCTTGACACGAATCCTTTGATAACAAAACCCTGGTCAACCTCGTCCAGTGCCCATCCTTTGATGCACTACAGTACGCGAAACGAAGGTGGGGTGTGTGGGGAAAAGTGTAACCACACCTTTGTCCATTACTTGGCTTGTCGAGTGGCGGTTCAGGGCCATCTGTAACGAGAACAATACGAAGTACGGGAAGAGAGAAGCAGAGACCCAATGGTGGTTTTTAACATACTGTCTAGAGATATTTTGTAAGTGGACGGTTTTTGGGCGATTGGGTCTACGTGAAGTTGAGTGGCTTATTAAGAATTCGGATGAATGGAAAATCCGGCGGGGAGTTGACCTCGAGGCGAGAAGCCAAAGAACATCTTGTTGGAATAACTGACTTGCAGCGATGAGAGCTACAGAACTGCGAGCCGTGGTCTAATCCTGCAAAAACAGGGTATAATGGTTGGCTTCGATTGATTGATTCTCGAGCGTTGATTAGACCCCTGTTTGTGGGCCCTCATGTCGGCTACATCCGCGGTCGCCCGCCATTAGTTCTGACACGTCTTGGAACGACTTGAAAGGAACTTGAACTCCGAAGCCGTAATGGGTCGAGCTCGGACTCTCGAGACCCCAATGCAATCCCTCAACCTCGCACCCGATTACTTGCATTCGCTGCGGATAATGTCTAGTGTTGATGACAGTGCAGATTCTGTGCATTCCAAGTCGAATGTGATTCTTTCCAATGTAGGGAGCTGCAATATATTACACTATCGTTCACCCCTCACACCGTCTATGCTCCCAGGGCCCGGGGAGGTGTGGCTCGGGTCAATCCAGTACAACTCAACACTCACTGCGCCGCGGAAGTACATGTACTAGTTGAGTCAGAAAGAATTACCCAGGGGTTAGGTCAGTCCCGAACAGTGTACAATAATTTTGCGTCTTTATTTATACTGTGATAATACCAGGTTGCTGACTAGTATAGCCTCCTGTCCAAAATCCCAGAACATATCGATGCATTTTCAACTCACACCCCCGTTTCCTCAAGAATATTCTGCATCAACCCCGAGAACTAAATTTTTCCATTTGACATGTATTTAGAGAAATTCAAGCCACACTCAGCCACCTGTATCCCCATTCCAAAACCCATCGATATCCAGTTCAATCTAACCAAGCTTGATTGTATCGGCACATCTGTTACTGTTGGCTCTCACCGTACAGCAACCATCAGATTGAGAGGAATGTCGCTACACCGATCAGTCGCCTCCAGCGATGAATCGCCTACAACTCCCGCTCGCCACCCAGTCCAATCAATTACAGCGCCTTTCATCATTCCCCCCCTCAGGGTTTTGCAGCAGCTAAGAACTGCACTCAAGCAACAGCATGGGTTATTGGTAACTCCGTCAGACCACTTTCAATGAGGTCCATGAAATCCTGGACAAAAACAAGGTCAATAGCCGTGGTTATTCGGAAAAGAATGCAATTACTAATGTTCTCATAGTCTGTCATATATCAGTTCAGGCCTAGAGACATTCGGAAGGATGGAGAACTGCAGCGTGTTACGGTGAAAATCAACACTCAGACACGGTCCAAATTGTTTGCACTTTTTCTCTCTATCAAGCACGAGAACGGCAAGCCGTTGCGCAAACAATGCGATTCCTCAAAGAGCCATGGCCCGCATGCTGAATATGTCCAGCCGAAGCTTGAGTATAGGAAAGGTGCATGCACCAACCGCATTCACTACGGTCGAGCCACCGAGTTCTCCCTATGTCTACGTATGCAAGAAGTAAAATTCTTCTTTACCAGTTGCTAACGTTTCTAGGGCTCGAGGAGAGAGAGAGGAGCGGACCCGCAAGGAAATGTGAGCACTGGTCACTACACGCATTTATCGTCAGACGGGGACCAGGAAGCTAGAACTGTATTTGTCATTGATCCAGAAGGAGCTGACAGAACGAATCCTTGATGTTGTATATGGGACATCACAGTAAGGCCAAGGTTTCAAAGTTGTTTGGGTTTAACTGAACATGACATAGGATTGGATAGGATAGAGCTACCTGTAAGAAGATTGGGAAAGTTAAAATAATGTCTCACTGATGTTAAATTGATTAACCAGAGACAATCATGATTTACGTGCTTGATAAGCGAGTCGTGGGTTCTCCACCACCTACCAACAACTATCCTCAATTAAAAAACACCAGCACTAGTGATTAAGCACAATTTCCTCAGAAATAGATGTATCAGACGATTATACAGCCTCCTGAAAGTGCGAGCATTATGACCAGACTTTCCGCATACTCCACAGCACTGAACTTTCGTACGAGCCCTCCCTGCGCCACTGCCCTCCTGCTGCGTTTGTTGGACCATCTCCTCACCCGTGGCTTTCTGGTCCAATAAGTCTAGTGCATATTGTACAGTAAACAATCTCCCAAGCTGTAGGGATTTTTTTTTTTTTTTTTAGCTCTCCGGTGCTTGCTTAGTGCTTCATTGGCCTTTCATAGCGAAGAGACCTCGGCACGAAGGAGAGCCATCTGGTGCATCACAGCTATTATAACCTTGGTCAGACGGTCTACAGCAGCCAAAATGAACCCGGGGAGCTATTTTGATAGTTGGTGATGCGAGTCTTGATAAGCGTCGATTGCGACTTGGCTTCTTGGGCGTCCTGTGGTGTTTGAAACCCCGAGGTTGAGGCGTCACGGGTAAGTTCGGGGGCGTTAGCGTACGAAGTCTCACATCTAGCTTGGATAGTACCCTCTCTGCATTGTATGGCACAAGGCCAGCACCTACAAAGCCACCATATATGGTTTTCCCCATTGTAGAGGCGAATAAGGCCTTGTGAAAACCACAGAACTCGAGCTTGCTCACGTGGTTGATATGCGATAGGTGTGGCGCAACTCTCTTCAATAACCACATAGATTGTGGGAAATCGTTTTAAACGGATTGCAGCGGGGTGGCCTACTATGTCGAGGGGTGGGTGTAGGTAAACTTTCCAATGTAATTTAGGTTTCCGGACAGTTAGAGCGCCGTACAAAGTGGGCTTTTGCAGTGATGTGATGGGCTCTGCATTTGCAGCTTACTATGTGCGAAGCTCTTGGCATACAGCTCGGGGTGATCAGTTTAGAATCTCTAAGTCCGTTGACCCCACTTCAATTTCGTATAAGACTGCTTACTAGACCCTTTCCAGATTTAAAGTGATTTGTCAGGGTCCCCCACTCCTCTTTCTTGTACGACCCTTCCCCTCCAGTAACCCGGGACAAAGCATACCGATCGAGCGAGCGCGTAGCTGACCGACCAAGTCGCACCATGTCTGTTGTGGGCGAGCCGGGCGACGGCGTGACAAGTTCTGCTAACGCTTCCATGAAGCGTTTGGCGTGCGAGTATGCTAACACTCCCGTTTCTGTTGCTATATCGTAAGTTTCGTTTTTCCTCCGTGGACGAAAGTTGACAAAGCAACCAAGCAGACCCTGCCGCGATCGGAAGATTCGATGCGACCGACAGCACCCAACATGCGGCCGGTGCGCCAGAATGAGGAACACATGTAGCTACTCGACGCGATCCAAATCGACATTATCCAACGCAGATCTATCCCGCTTCCTGCTAGCAATGAGCCAGCGTCTCCGTGCGTGTTTTTGCCATGATCAAATCCGACGTGCGAGAGCTGACGAGCGGGGTCTGGGGCAGAACAAATTGAAGCCCGAGTAGCCCTCAATTCGAATGGCCATGGCAATGGTGCAGTCGTCCAGGAAACACTTCCAACACCCCCACGCGAGAGACAAGTCGAAAATGCAGCCGCACCAACTCGACCTTTGTCGTCGTCATTACAGCCAATGACGTTATCGGCGCAGCCAAACCCGCCCATACTCGCTTCCCGGCTGGACATGTTCGGCATGGGCGGGGAAGAAATGCAGTTTGAGTACTCGGCGAGTGAGGTTGGATGGTAAGATCTAAAGATCCTGAATCTCGCCAGCCGGGGGTTTGACGCGTCGTTAGGTTGGACCTAGCAGGCAATGATGGCCATGGCGCGGCAGATTTCAACGTGGACCCCCTCCCTCCGATACAGCTCGATCCTAAGACATCGCCGCCCGTGGCGGAATGCCAGCTGCCGTCCCAATTCGACCCCATGTCGCTGGAAACCTTTTCTTCCACGTCAAACCAAACCCAGCCGGAGCTGTCCTCTGGACTGCTTCACGGATTGTATGACAGATACTTTGACCTTTTTCACCCAATCCTACCCATGATCAGCCGAACGAGGTTTGAAGCCGATTTAGAGTCGGCTGAGACACCACAGGTTTCTTCTCTTGGTATTCACGCTTTGTCTTGGGCTATGGCGACCCTCGGGTCGTCATCGATACCTGAACTGCGGGGCCACGTTGACCGTTGCTACGAACAATGTCGTGTTCTGCTCGAACTAGCAGAGCGACAAGACACGGGCGAATCCTTGGACCTTAACAGCCTCCAGGCCCTCATTCTTCTGACTTTGTACGAGTCTAAACAGCCAAAATTTGCACGGTCTTGGATGACCCTCGGTCGAGCCATACGGCTGGCCAAGATGATGGGACTGGATCAGGGGGCTAGCTGTCTTTCAGCAATTCGTACTCCAACACACGTCGGCCCGTCTCTGCCTCCCCCGGCAAGCCCCTCCGAAGCCGAGGAGCGGCGCCGTACTTACTGGGCGCTGTTTGTCTTGGATACTATTTCGACCATGAAGACAAATGCGAAGACAGCGCTGGAGAGACCGGTATGTCCCAGCCAAGTTATCACTCATTCTCAACATAAATCTCAATAGGCTAACCTCGTCCAGAACAAAATGCCTCTTCCCTCGCTTCCGGGTTATCCTGATGATCCCACCCAGCCAGGCATATGTATGCCGACTCTTCATCAAGTCTTTGCCCCAGAGACAGGAGACAATGTTTCTTTGTCACCCTTCGCCGGTGTCATCGTTGTGATGTGGCTGTACCGGCGCTACGTCGAACACACGACCTCCCAGCAAACCCAAGATGCCCATGAGTTGGTACCCAGTCGCTCATTCTGGGAAACACACTACTCGATTGAAAAGGATATCGCTCGATGCAAGAACAAGACGCTTGTGCGCTACATTGAAGGCGAAATGTCAGATGATCCGCGTTCCCTTATCCTGCGCATAAACCTTGCCGCCGTGGAGATCAGCCTTCATCAGACGGCAGTGGCCAAGGTGGAGGAGAGCAAGCTTCCAACAGCACTGGCCATTGATGCTATCACCAAATGCGCTTCAGCGGCAACAGATATCGCTAGGGCGGCGCAGATAGGTAAAAGTTTATGGGCCAAGAACCGGGAGACATTTCGCCAGCAGGATCGCTTCGTTGTATGGCCCATGACTTTAGCTATCCATGTATTGGGACGACTCGTGGAGAAGAAGGACGATGTTGGGGGTGGGACTGAAGGCTTGAGCTTTTCGTTGAGGGTCTTAGGCAGGGCGATGAGAGATCTCATTCGCCCTGAGCACGTACAACCTGGGCTGATGGACAAAGTCGACGGTTGGCTAGGAGCTAAGTCATGTTCGCCTGAACAGGAAGTTGAGGATGACAACTCCGAAGGGGCCAAAGTAGGGTGAAAGCTGTTGCAGCCTCGGTGGTGACGTGGCGGCGCGCCATGAGTTTGGCAAAGAGCTGACCCAGGGATTGGATCGAGCGGTGGTCGCTCACTGTGCTATGCCCCATTTATCTGGCCCTCGCACATCGCTTGCACTAACGTTGATAAATTAGAGCTTACAAGCTGAAAGGTTACATTAGCTGAACGGCCACATCAGATGGAGGGCTGGTTTTTTGATATCAACTATTTAGACCCTCTTCATAGACGCCTACCGCCATATGAATCAACTATCCTAGCTAGAGTGTGACAGAGGGTGCCCTCAGGGTTAGGTTGTGGTCACATTTCCGCATTGGGACAGCCTCTGGCATAGCGGTCACCCTTTCTCCCACAATCACGGACGCCTTGTATTCTATTCTACTTTTCCTCTTCTCTTCTTCAGCTTTCGATTCGCAGAAATGAGTAGCATTGACAGCGCCATCAAGCCTCGTATCTGTGCTGCTTGTCTCTCACAATCGAAAGTTCACCTTTACTCGCCTGGGAAGGCTGGCATAATATCCCACACGAGGAACGAATAGGATTGACGCGATCCGACCGTCGAGGAACCCTGTATCCCGACTGGGTGGCCGACCAAATGGCTGCTTGGCAGTCGAAAAATTAATCAGCGAGACAACTGAAGCCCTACTAAACTGGCAGTGTAACGTTAGTACTGTTGGAACCTGTAGGGCAACGACCGCTAAAACAAGCGCTGGAAGAAGCTATTCAGAGTCAACCTCGTGGATTCAACCGGGTGAGCAAAA
>MU857822.1:0-25649 GCA_033296725.1 Corynascus novoguineensis | reverse complement strand
TTTCTATCGATAGAAATCGATATAATCTTTAAGCCTGGCTTAATACTTTTTGTTTGGCCGTTGTTCCCTGAAGATCGTATAATACTCTATAAATAGTAGGATCGGGTCGTTAGCCAAAGGTTATAATATATATTATAACAAGCTATCTGGTTTTTCCTATAGTAAAGGTGGTAATACTTTAGTGCCTGTTCTAATATAGTCTAGTCTTCTATTTAAGGCGTCTGCTCTTATATTTTCTATACCTTTCTTATAGTAGATTTCAAAGTTAAACTCTAAAAGGAATTCTACCTAATAGATCTATTGTCTATTTAATTCCTTTATCGTGGTAAAGTACTTAAGGTTCTTATAGTCGGTATATACCTATACTAGGTATATAGTACCGCTAAGATATAGCTTCTATTCCTAGAATACTTCGATGATTATAAGTAGTTCCTTGTTATAGATCAGGTAGTTGAGTCGTAGCCTGTCAAGCTTCTTAGAAAAGAATGCTATAGGGTATAGTTTGCCTTGGTCGTCTTGCTAACCAAGTTGTCCTCCTATTATATAGTCGGACACGTCTATCTCAACTTCGAATGGTTTCTAGGGGTCAGGTAATACAAGTATAGGGTTGGCGGTAATAACGTTTAGAATAGCCCTAAATGCTTCTTCGTGTTCCCTTCCCTACTAGAATGCCATTTCCTTTTTTATAAGGTCGTATAGAGGTTTTACGATTGCCCTAAAGTCCCTGATAAACATTTGGTAGAAGTTGGCAAATCCGATAAACCCCCTAACCTTGGTGGTCGTTGTTGGTATTAGCCATGTCTTGATTGCTTCAATTTTCGTTGGTTCTATTCTGATATGTCCTGGCAATATCTTGTAGCCTAGGAACACTGTCTTTGTAATATAGAACTCGCTTTTGTCCTTGTTGACCAATAGCTTGTACTTGTAACGCAGAACATACTGTTGGACCCGCCGGGAATAGCAGCCTCCCGATCGGGTATAGCGCCGTATCCGAACTGTCCCGCTTGCACGGCCCCGGCCGCGGCATAAATAAGAGTCTCTACTCTCCGATGTCCCTTTCTTGTACTCTCGACATCCTTCCTCCTTCTATCCCTCCTTTCCTTCGCTCGGTCCCCGCCTCCTCAGATGCGCTCATCACCAACGCCTCTCCGATCCCTCATTTCGCCAAGGCGGCCATGTCCTTACCTACTCCCCTGTCTTTCCCCCTTTCCGGTGCCTCGAACCCGTATATCGTCTCGCTACAGCACTCTTACCCTTTTTTAGCAACTGTTTCCCCGAGTGCTACTCCTTTATAGCTTGCCGAGTGAGGCCGTCTGGTATTTCGGCCCATTTGGATTACGACTTTTCTACTCAACTTATACCTACTGCAACTAGGGCAGGGAAATACCCACCCGCAGGTACCTGTGTGTTAGAGAACATTCTCCAGATCATCATCTGCACAATGTGAGCTTGCAAAATGCCCCTCCTTTGTCAATGGCGCGCGAAGCACGTATGAATGTCTGCTCAATTCCAGCAAACCGTCTTACTGAAGTGCGTATCACCTCACCCGTACCCTAAAATTCAGCCGACATTCACATGGATGGGGTCGTGGACAATCTCGTCTGTCGTGGAACTACTGGCTGTATCATCTCAGGACATTCCTTGAAATGCGCAACAGGCTCCCAGCTATCATGCTCGTGGCCATACCCTTCCCACTTGACCAGGTACTCCACCCCGCCTTCCTTGTCGTCGTGAGTCCAGAGTCTCCTGGACCTGAAAATACTCGTCGCCTTGAATCTCTTCGGCCATAGAAACAGCTCTTGAAGGGTGGGCGCGCCCCGTCGAGGAGGTCCTCAGGACGGAGAGAGGCCTGGGCTGATGTTCATTAATTAATTAGGCGATAAGAAGGAGGTGGAGAGGGGTTATGGTTAGAACTGCTGTACTCGTGTTGAATAAGCTGTGGCTACTGTGGCGCATCCCAGCCACCAAGCCCCTGGGTCTTGGCGGTTGAGGTATTTTACCGGGTCAGGAGGCCAACCCATCTTTTGAACCAGACAGAACTCTGTAACTATTGCCAGATTGACCGCCTTCAATTGAGCTGCCCTGCGGGCGTTGACCACTTCAAACCCTCTGTTTTGACCAGCTTTGCAACCGTGGATACGTGGCTGTTGGACTTCCAACAACTCGGTAGCAATTAGAGTTGTGCTTTGTCGCGTCGCTGCTTTTCGTCAGCAGACGGTCACGCCGCGTTGTGCTGCATTTACCTGTGTACAAGTAGCTCCAACTCAGCCTTTTCCCTTGAAGTAATAAGCGCGGCGTTGTCAGGGCTTCTGAACTAGAACGGCAGCGATAAGAGTGACGATTGAACGATGCCTCACCGAGTGGCCGGGGCCTCCACACGGGGCTCGACGGCTGCAGGATCTGTTGTACTACAGCCGGCCTCGGCTGAAGTGGACCAGGAGTTACGGATATCAGAGATGGTACTATTTGGACAGGGACGGAGCAGTGCTGCCGTTACGGAATTTTCATTGGCTTGGATAGTTCTCTCTTAAGCTAAGCTTTCGACTATTTCTTCGCCACAAAGGACCCCTTCGGCATTGAATGATAGAAGGTCGTACACGCATTCACCGTTTCTTGACCTCGAAGTAGACTTTCTCCCCCTTTTTATCATAGTAGTAATACCTGCCTTTCTTTGTGCTCCAGTAGAACGGTTTGCCTGTTAAGCCCTTCTTGTCTATGCCGTGCTTCGCATCACCAAAGTGCCCATATGGCTGCTTTTCAGGCTTGGAGCTCGCCGAGGCTTGAGTGCGCGTTGAGGCGCCGGACTTCTGACTCGGCGCGGCAGACTGCGTAGAGGATCGGTGTGGGGGAGCCGCTTGCGACGCGGAGGAGCCGGACCTCTGCGACTGTGGCCCAGTCGACGTCCGGCTCGGCGCAGTACCACTGGACTGCGTAAAGGGTCGGCGTGGGGGAGACGCCTGCGACGCAGAGGTTGCTAGGCGCTGTGCCCACCTTTCGTCGCCACTGTCGTCGTACAGCGGATCGAACGACGGCGTGCTCGCTCGCCCTCCATGTCCTGACGAACCATGTTCTGAGCTTGCATGCCTTGACGATGCATGCTCTGACCCGAACATATTCATACCGCCGCTGCTGCCGCCAATGGTATAGTGGCTGCTTGGTGGGGTGGGCGTGCGGTAGCCCTCAGGCCGGCCGTGGGTTTGCGGGTTCAGCACCATCTCGATTCCTAGAATCGAGCAACATATCGTCAGTCAAGGCTGAGATCCTTGCGTTTCTCTCAAGCTCCGCTAGCAAAGCGTACACCTACCCCTACGGTGCCAATCGATTTGCTCCTGAGCGTTCGTCGCCGACTGGTAGGCATTCTGAATTGGTTGGGCGTGCCCTGAGTCGTCTGGGACCGCGTAGGCATCTGGCTAGTCGCTGAACAATCTATCCCGTCCTTCCCCAAGACTAAGACGAGAAGAATATGGTCAGTTGTCTTTGTCTTCATAACTGTCAAGGTGTATAACGGGGTTTTCGTACTTTTTGGCGGCACTCTTCCATTCGGTCGCCAGCTTGATACCTTGCTCATGGTCAGGAATGGTCCAGGCCTTGCGGACTGAGTTCTTGAATTCCCAGTAGGCTTGCTTGGCGTC
Source organism: Corynascus novoguineensis (assembly GCA_033296725.1). Taxonomy (NCBI): domain Eukaryota; kingdom Fungi; phylum Ascomycota; class Sordariomycetes; order Sordariales; family Chaetomiaceae; genus Corynascus; species Corynascus novoguineensis. Next base: position 22,017 of record MU857822.1, on the reverse strand, counting down.
GTGAAGCTTTTTATCGAGGATCTTGTACTCATCGTATAACACCTGCATGGAGGGAGACCACACCCGTTGTTCGTACCCTTCTGCTTGTGCACTGGCCACCCTCTCGGCTTTTCTCTGTGCCTTCCTTTGCTTATTCTCTTTCTTGGCTCTCCAGTCATAATTGGGATCGGATCTCTGGGCTTTGGTTTGCTTGGGTTTGGCTGGCCCACTCGTGGCATGGTCAGCCGGGATACTCGGTACCGCGCTGTTGCCACTACCCCTGCTGCGTATCGACAGTGTACTAGCATGCGGCACCTCCTCGTGATAATCGGGTCCATGCCCGGCGTATACGCTGCCATGAGGTGCGCCGTACTCGTCATGAGGTCCGGCAGCAGCCGTATAATGGTCGGTGCCATAGTGCCCGGTATTTACCCCAGTGAAGCTAACCGGGCCGCAGCTGGAGGTTACAACTGCACCGTGGCTGGTGGCAGGGTAGCTAGGTTGGGGAGTCATCTCATATCCGGATTGTTGGGGAGGCTGTCCGCACAGGTCAATCACCAATTTCATATCAGCGGTGTCAGTATACGTATACCTACACTGGGACCTCGAGGTGGTGAGCCCTCAGACGAGCCGCTAGGGCAGCATGCGCCCATGCAAATGTTGACGGAGTGACCCCCTCTGTCATGGCAAGCCTGACAGCACCTCGGCCGGCTTCGATTTGACGGCATGGCATGTATGAAGCAAAGAAGGATGCTGACAGCTCAACAATCCGGCCAGCCGACTTTGTGAGCAGACAACGTAGTGGCGTAGGTGAGAGAGTGAAAGCGCGACCTCAAGGGGCAGATTGTACCAGAGACGGACAAGAACGGGCTGGCAGATGTAAAGGGAGAGTAAATGAGTTCCTAGTGAGCGACGCGGAGGATAGGCAGGTGATGATGGACAGAAACCGGCCGGCGGCTTCTGGAAAAAGAGGAGGAAATGACACTGGAGAATGCTATATTGTCCAGAGTCTGAAAGACGCACCACACGATATTTATACCGAAATTCACGTAGCTCGGAAACCCATGCCGCCCTCGTTGGGTCCAGTGTTTGATTTCCTTCTACTCTTACCAGCGAGTGCCTAGAGCCAAGACCTCCGGAGTAGCCCCCGCGCTGCATCACCCCATGGCGGCGTGTCTCAAGAAACCCATCCTACGACCAGTTGACCATGACTTGATACGGGCGAGGCCCAGAACAACCTGTAAGAGGCCGCTCGTAGTCTATCTAGCTGGGCCAACCATCCCTTGACCCTTTTCTAGGGTATAGGGGTCGGCCCCCTTAAGAGCCAGAAACTCGGAGTGCTATAACAAGGAGAGTTCCGGAAGCGGTTGGCTGGCGGCGAAGATGAAACATGTGAAATCAAGGGCCTCTTTTCGCAAGTGTTGGTAGTCGCCAAGGTTCCTACGGGGAGTGTAGCAAGCACCCTGGCAGGGAGGACCCAAGATGCCCAACGGAAGCTCATCACATGCCTCCTGCAGTTAGCCGTCTAACCAGCTGGTCTGTTCCATCTCGTAGGAGAAGCTGTGTCATACTTCGTGCCCGACTGGCTCTCCTCGTCTGAGCTTCTCTCGTTTGAAGCAGCAGACCATGAATCCGCTGTCCCAGCGTTCACGCCTGACGACGACGACGACGACGGCGTTTCAGAGTCCCGCAGAAGAGGCCAACACTGATGGCGCCAGGACCCTGCGCAGATCTTGGAGCAAATTCAAAGTGACCAGTTGGAAATAGATAACGCTAAAGCACAGGTTGCATGGAGCGGTCCGTTGGTTGCAAGTGCCCTGTTGCCATTAATAAACGTTGGGCCCCACTCGAAACGGCACAGGACAGGGCCTTGGAGGTACATGCTGGTTAGTTAGTGGAAAGTGGAAAGTGGAGAATGCCAGCATCCCATCCCAGGATGAGATTGACTCCGAGTTTGTTGATGCCTATAGGCATGGTAGGGTTTCGATTGCCTTCCCGGATTCGAAGTCTTAGCAAAATTCTTGTTCGGGCAGTCGGACGAATCGAGTGAGTTGAGACGGCACGGTGCATGTATACCCGTACACTTGCCCGCACGGAACCTGCTGCATCCTGCGAACTGCTCTCTCATCCACAACTTTGGCCTTCCTCCGCCTCAACCAAGCAAATCCTTGTCGCCCATTGCCCCTTCACCCGTAAAGTTGACAACCCCAGAAGGACCAGAACACCACGGACAACACGCTCAACTTGGCCCAGCCCTAGCATGCCTCGACTTTTTTTCCGGCTTGCTCTCGTTACGCGGCTGCGAAAACGAGCAGGTGCAAAGCGGACCACAAACCCAGATGCCGTGCCGCTGCCGCTGCCCATTGGCTCCATTCCCGGGACCGGCAGCGCGCATCTGGATGCGCCACAGCAACTCGATGGAGTCGATGAACTCGATGAACCCGTTGAAAGCGCTATCTCGACAGCGACAGCCACCAGCTCAATCAGCAACAGTCCTAGCAACATGGCCGTGGCACAAGTCACCACGCTGGAAGCGCTACCGGCCGAGCTGCGACGCCACATCCTCTCGCACCTCACCGACGATCTGGCGGATTTGAGAGCCTTTGTGCTCGCATCACCCGTCTTCTACCAGCAGTATCTGCTTGACCGAAAGGCGCTGCTGTCCGCGGGGCTCAAGACGGCGCTCGACAACTTGCTGGTGGATGCGTACGCCGTCCAGGCGTCCGCTCCGCTCTACGACTCGGCTGCTGATTCGCGCCATGCGCATGTTCAACCGGAAACCATCAGGCTCTTTATCGACAATTACGTTGCATTACGACTCTCCGCTACGCCCGACGCAATCCTGGAGGAATGCTGCACAGAAGAGGACCTTCTCGGAATGGCCGCCTTCTATTACTCCCTCGCTCGGCCGCTGTCCGTTGAGTGTGCTATCCGTTTCCTCAACCGCCTCGATACCTCTCTCGAAGTGGGCAACCTGTCCGCCACAGAATCGTCACGCCTTTTACGCGCCCTTTACCGTTGGCAACTCTACTGCAACCTGTTTGGCCAAGGGCCGAACGGGCGTCGCAAGGTCCCCCAGCTCGGACACGGAGAGCACCTCGACGTTTTCTTCTGCATCTTCAGACCGTGGGAGATAGAAGAGATCTACTGCATATATGTCCTTCTAAGGGACACATATGGCGACGTGTTGGACGCCATTGCCTGGGATCTCCACAAGGACCATCCAAAATTTCAGGACTGGCCTAACCCGCTTCCGCCAGGGACTTGGGATCTCGAAAACTCATGTAAGGCGTTGGTTTTCCTTTCACTTCTAGGATGTTCTACTCCGCCCTCTTAGCAGCTACACGGTAGTTATCGTGATAGTACTAACCGTTTCCTAGCCATCCGCGAGTCGGTAATGGAGGGCACTTCCATGAGAGGACTACTGCCTTTCGCCGATACTGTGAGAGAAGATGAACACGACGAGCTGGTCGAGCTAATGCAGTACTACCTGGTGCACGGTGATGAGGTTACTGAGCATGTTTTTAGCTGGACTAATCAATTCTTCCGGCGTGAGCGCCACCCTTTAGAGGATGACCGAATGGAGGCTCGCAGAGTCAGATTTCCGTTTTCCGGGGACGCCGAGGATGGGCCACCACTGGCGTGGGTCATATATTGGAGGGGAAGATACAGCAATCGCTATGGGGGGGCCATTCAAGCCAGCTTGCAGACATGGGGATACGTTTTCTGGGATGGCAAGCGCTTGATAAAGATCAAAGGCACCGAAGAGGTGCTGCGCGAACGGGAACACCACCGTCAGTGGTGAAGTGTTCACCCCTCGGTTAGAGGCGTTTTCGGTGCGTTGATCCCGGGAAAATAATTCCCAGAAGCGGCTCAGCAAGGAGATGCTCCTTACAGTATTGGACTGGGCAGTTTTGACGGAAGTACTGGCTATTCTCGAGCCTTTCAAGATCATCACGAAAAAATTCGAGGGCAAGAACCCAATTTCGCCCTCGTTATCGCGCAGGCCTATACGTTACTCAGGGTCCTTGAACAGTTAAGTCAACAATACTTTATGGCCTTCGAGAAGACACAATGCAAACAAACAGCTGTCAATTTACGGTAGTCACGTCTACTTATATCTCTTTAGCTACCCCCCTTTAAACTCTTCAACCTTTTTCCTCACGTCCTTCCTAATAGTACCTTGCAGTACAGAGACCAAGAATTATTGAAGTAAGTGTCCTACATCAACAGCACTCCCGTATTCGTACCGACTAACGCAATATAGTTATGGACCTATTCACCGATCACTTGGACGTATCAAGGACTCCTCGTAAGAGGAACTTACGACGATCCGAGCGGGGGGGACGACATGGCCCGAGACAGATCAACTTCGAGGCCTCGAGGCGTTGAGAAAGATGCAGAGAACAAATCTACTATTCTCCAATACAAAGAGACAAGGAGGCGGAAAGAGGAACAAAAGATAAAACACTGGCTTTTGCGGAACTAAAGCGATCAGGCAGCGGAAGAGAAATAGATTCTGTTATGTATACGAGAAAACGCAAGCCATTAGGGAGGACTTCTCGTGTCCGGGTTGTGGACACGAGATATGCGCGCTATGCTTGGCTAAATTGACAGACTAGGAGGAACATGACAGCATTTTAGCATTATCAAGTCGAGCATGGGAGCGGTGCAAACGGCCGTGATGCGGCGTCGGTCGGCCAGACGGGTGCGGTTGCATTGAGTGAGGAGGTGTCGGGGGATTGCGGACTGGGGGAGCCGTGACGGCGGAGCGGGCCCCGAGAATGCCGCGTTCTAGGGCACGACGCGGGTCACGGCGCGCTTCATGGGCGAGGCAGTTGTGTACCAACCAATCCCCAATGTCTCTATTATTCTGGTTGTAAAGGTGTCTATTCTCTGTCTCCCTGTCAGAGAAGTGTCCTAGCCTCTTTTGGACCGCAATTCCGAAGCCGGGCAACTCACAATGGCCCTTCGGGAAACGGCGATGGTTATGTATATGGATGGCCTCGAGCTCCCTGGGTCTGCGGGCGTGCGGTGGTTTATATCATAGTTACAAAGGGAACTTGGGGTAAGATGTATAAGGAGACTGTCTGACAGCGATAAGATGAATCCAACGGACAGCGGACATATTTCTCACCCTGGTGACTAACGCAACTTTAAAACGCCTCAACCGCCACTGCTCTCCTGTGAGTTTTTCGTTTTCGTCCACTTCTTTCTCCCCCCATACCCGCTTTACATCAAGCCGCGGCGCTACTATAATGAGGATCACTATTGCTGGTGCCGGCGGCTTTGCTCAGATCTTGGCCTAGCAGATCGGCCGGGCAGCACATGCTCTACTTGTTCTGTCTCGCATGGTGTGTTTCCTCTTACTCCACCTCCCGAGTCACAGCCTACTAACTATGCTACAGCCGCACCCTGAGATTGAGGAGTATTGTCCCGAATGCCAGGTCACCGTCGTGGATTACGACAATTTCGAGGACTTGCGGTATACCCTCCAGGGTGTGGATCTCGGTTTGCGCTCTGGATCACATCTCGCCAGGTTCCCTCTAACTTGGCGAATTCGCAGCATCTCCAGATTCGTTAGCAAAAATGCCGATGGAACGGGAGGGAGGCAACCTGTTTACCTCTTCCACTTCCGTAGCATACCGGCGATATTGATCTTGGTGTTGTCGGCATAGTCGGGCTTGAGGAACTGAGTGTCCTCGAGCTGCTTACGGAGAGCTGCACGCTGCTCGGCTGTGAGCGCCTCTAGCCGTTTTGCAATCCGTCTCGCGGCTTCTTACTGATTCACGGAAAAGTGCCAGACGAAATCTATATTACGGTCTGTGAGTGGCTGCGGCGGGCAACGTACCGGTATGGCGATGGCGTTGAGCGTCGATGGCTACCGACTCTGCTGACGACGGTCGACGAGCCGGGGACAACGAAAAGCGTGAGGGGCGCCATTTTATGTCTTGTTGCGCCCTGTGCCGCCTTGCCGGGGAGCCAAAAATAAAACGGTTTCCTGGATCGCGGGAACGACTGCTTTCTGGGAGCCAACACCTGCCCAGGACCGGGATGCTCATTGGAGGGTGAAGCAAGGTGGGGTCGTGGATCCGTAGCATGAATTGACGCGATGAGGTACCAAGTACCTGGCTAAGACCAACTGCCCTGTACTGTCGAGACACCCGAAAATGGCGGCACTGCCCAGCCAAATTCGGCCGCCAGAACAGCAAGTTTCTGTACTTAAGCTGTAAATATGCTTAACAAGTTCCTATTGCTTATCCTTAGGGATATAGGTCTTATCTCTATATTCGAGCCTAGAGTTTCTTAACTAGACTCCTATAGCTAGTCTATCCAGGTTTATGTCAGGACCGGAATGGTCCTAGTGGGTTGAAGGTTAGAGTGAAGGGGTACGAGAGGCACACAGCGAGGTTGAGCGTAGTGAGAATTGTTGCTGAGCGAGCAGTAGAATTGGAAGCGCACTGAACTCTGTGTCACGGGCAGAGGGCCATTGGCCGAGGCAGGGCTGCGGAAAGACCTCTCTATTGTATAAAATCACAAGATGAGAAGAAAAGGAAGAGAAGCTGGAAAAGCTCTTGCGATGTTGGGGTTAAATGCCAGAGCAAGTGGGGCACGTGCGAGCAAGTGCGTACCTCGGCAGCAGGCACCACCTCGGCAGCAGGCACCACCTCGGCGGTAGGCATTACCGTCACACCGGGTCTCCTATTGGCGAAATGGCTAGCGAGATGTGGCTCCTCCTTATCCAGCTAGCCGGAAAGATAAAGCGTGCTAAGGAAACCCTCCTAAAGATAAGGAACAAGGATAGCAAGGAGCTACTTAACGAGTTCATCGCGGCTAGTAAGCGGCTCACAGACAACCTCTAGAAGCTCCTTAACGTATACAAGGCCCCTATACTCTGTGCCGGCACTAAGCAGAAGAACAAGGGCCAATTAGGCAAAAGCGTAGGTATCGAGTTCGTCGAGACTCTCTTCGGGCCTAACCACGAGCTTAGGTATACTAAGCGCTTTATAGCCTCTATACGTCTCTAGAACCTCCAATTTAAGACCAAGTAAAAGGAGATCCTTTAACTATAAGCCAAGCCTACAAAATATACCATTGCCTAGTAATTTGTATCGGTTCTACTTTTATTTAACGCACGATATTAAGCTAGTTATATTTAATAGTAGTTTTGCTCTTGTAACAAGTTGGAGTGCCCTAGTGGTTATCGTCGAGTAGAGGTTCACTTCTATTAGAGACTAGGGTCCTAGCCAAAGTCTTGAATTCAACGTTAAAACAATATATTTAGATGCAAGGAAATGGTATTAATAGAGAGCACCTTAATAATTATCCTTTTATATGTCTCCGAGCACGACGCGTTGGTTACCGTTGAATCTGTAGCTTGGCTATAAAGGGAGGAACTGTGACGGGCTGGGCCCGAGGTTGGCTTCGGCAACCCTTAGCCGTTGGGGTTGTTGGGGTGGCATTACGTCATCCTCAACAGACCTTAAGAACTGGACTCTCCTCTCCTGTCATCTAGTTCTCTCTTCTTCCTTCTCTCCTCATTCGGAGCAATCAAGTCAATCATTACCACACCTTGTGCAACATCGATGCGTGGACCGTAACAGGAACCCCCTATATCTATAGCCATTTCCTCTCCTGCCAACTATACAAACCACAATATAGACCACGAGATAGAGCGTAATATACGTCTAGAGTATGATGTTTAGCTATATTATAGCTTTGCTAGGGATTTATAAGCTTGTTTACACATTAAACCGCAACATATCGACCCAGTAGTTGTCGTAGTTTTCCAGACTAGTAAGAATGTTGGCTTGAAGAAGCTTGTCGGATATTAAGATACCTACATCTTTGAGCTTCGCGACGATGTAGTGCCAGCGCGTGATCCACGTGCGCAAGTTGTTGTATTTTGCGGCATCTATATGGAAGAATTCCTTGGCAAGGAGGGTCCAAGCCTCATCGGACATACCGCCTACTGCATTGCAGGCGGCTTTGTAAAGCTTGTGTAGATCGATTTCGTTGTCGTCTTCAACCCAGCCGTAGGCCTTGATGATGTCCATGACTGGTTCCACCGACACTTGGAAATGGCGATGTATACCGTCGCCTTCTGTACGCGGTAACGGTTCTTGGTCTTGATGTCTGTATCAGCAGATGGTTCGACGACAGTGCCGTCAATGAACTTCGTCAGACCAAGAAAGTAGAAGTTACTTCGGATGGAGCGTTTCCACGCTTCCAAGTTATAGTCGCCTTTCAGTGGCGTAATGTTGGGAATAGTGATCTTAGAGATATCGACACCTTCGTAGTCGTCGACAGTGTTGTAGTTGTTGTTGCCCTGGAGGGCAGGAAGATCGCTGTCGGCCATCTTCAGAGATCTTCAAGAAGGTCGGGAAGGTCGACCAAACGAAAGAAGGTTGCAAATAGCTCTGGCACGACTGTTGCCAGTAGCTGAAAAAACCACCAAAAGAGGATGGCGAAGAGGGTTGTGATAATGGCCGTCAAGATGTCGAACTGCGGCATCCAGGCGGTCGAAAAACGAATACTGGCTGCAGAGCCAGTAGATGAGGGTACGGCCAAACTGTGGTCGCACTGAAGTCGGCTCTGATCGCTGTAACGCTTGTGCAGCGACTGCAACGCCAAGGAAATATCTCAAGAAGAGGAAACTGAGGGTCTAAATAGCCTCACAGTTGCCGTAAGAAGTAATCAAATGCGCAGAATACGCAGAGGGCTCATGACCTGTCAGAGGGCGCAGCCACAGCGATGCCAAGATATCGCAGATGATCTTGAATATATTGAGGTTGCAAGATGGTTGCAACCGAACTGCAAGCTGTGGATGTGGGTGGGCTTGCCCAAGGCACAAAGGAACAAAGGAACTGCAGCCAACTGGCCGCCAGTGCCAACAGTGGCCCACACACGGAATAAAGCTAGTAAATTGTTAGAAGCTTTAGTTAACAATTTTATATTGCCTTTTTCGTGCGCGGGCCACCAAATCTTGTTAAAGTGCGTCGCTCGCTTCGATGTGTCGCTCGCTTATCATATACGTTAACGTACCTTTTGATCTGTTAGTTTTCGCTTTGGCCGACATGGAACCAACCGCCCGCGGATCCTAAAGCAATGATTCGTTGATTTACTGAAGAAAGCCAGAGAGCGAGATTACGCCCCACAAATCGGCTAAATCCAGAATTGCCAAGTCCAGTTTCGTCAAGCGCCTGCCGGAGCGGGCTTGGCGATTGGCAGCGCTTATTTTCCTGGGTCGCCCTGTTGAAATAAGCGAATGGGATTCGCGTCGTCACCGGCCCCCCACGACCGATGTGGCTAGCAAACGCCTTAACCGGCTTGGGGCGCGCAGGAGGCTGCTACCCCCCCGTTTGCTGATCACAGCGGGTCTGACGAGGTATCCAGGCATCAACCCACCAAGGCCGCCATATCCTTCTTGGCTCCTACCCGTCTCTCCCTTGTCTCCTTGCCCAAATCTCCTTGCCCAAATCTCCTCTCTCCAAGGGAGGTCAATCAACTGCAACGGATTCTCATCATGCTTCCGGGTTCAAACCTGATATCGCGCTACGTAAATATCGCGACGAAGACGGTGTTTATTATTGCTGCTCTTCTTGTACTAAACGCCTACCTTACCAGAGGCACGATCGGATCCTGGCGAACAGGCCATGATGGCGGTCATCCAAACCCAGACGGTGACAAGGCTCCACCAGTGCCTGAGACGACACCGCTGAATATCACCCAGTGGGGTGAGCGAGGCATTCGCGTTAAACAACTAGCTCACTGGGCCGAGTTTTTAATCCAGTCTCCAGCAAGAAACAGGACTTTGTTCGAAACAGCCTTGGTGACGCAGTTCCCGTACCTCGCCGGCGCGCTAGGTTCGATCTACACACCTTGGGCCTTAGCCCGGGAAAATAATAAGCCTCGTCCACCGGGGCTCGGCTTTGTCGTCTGCGCAGGTTCAAGCAACTTCCATCTCGCTGCCCATCTCATCCGCAACTTGCGCAGGGTGCATCGCTCCCAAACCCCGATTGAAATCGCCTATGCCGGCGATGAAGACCTTAAACCCGAGCACCGCAGGTTCCTCTCCGAGCTCGAACAACACATCTCCTTCATCGATCTTCTCCAGCGGTTTCCGGCAGCTCGACAGGACCTGACCAAGAGTGGCTGGGCTATAAAGCCCTTTGCACTGCTCGCATCCGTCTATCCCCGCGCTATCTTGATGGATGCCGATGCCCTCTTCCTCACCTCTCCAGATTCCCTGTTCGAGATACACCCGGCTCTTAAGCGAACCGGGACTCTCTTCTTCCACGACCGAGCCCTTACCGGCGGTAACGATGAGCGACGCTCTTGGTTAAAGGACCAGATCCAAGCCGCCGGCATCGAGCCCTCGGAGTATCTCACGACAGCATCGTTGTTCTACGAGGGCGCAGCCTGGTACGAAGCTGACAGCGGAGTCGTCGCGCTCGATAAGACTATTCCGAAAGTCCTTCTCGGGCTTATGTTTGCAGCGTGGATGAACACGAAGGAGGTCCGTGACCAAGTGACGTATCGTGTGTTCTACGGCGACAAGGAGACTTTCTGGCTTGCTATGGAGTTGAGTGGGTTCCAGTACTCCTTTCAACCTTGGTATACGGGGACCATAGGAACGATATCGGAAGGGGCTACGGAGCAGCCAGACCTGCATCTTTCAGTTGAGAAGCTCGAGATTTGCGGAACGCATGTGCTGCACTTGGACCATCTGGGCCAGACGCCTTTTTGGATTAACAGCGGTGTATATGAAAACAAGAACAAGCCGGACGACGGTTATGCTAAAATGACGCACTACTGGGGGGGTAATCCCAGCACCATCCGGCTGACACAGCCTCAATGGTATTGGAAGGGCAACATTGCATGCTTGAAGGAGGTCGGTGTCAAGGTGTTGCCTGACCAGATCAAGGCAACCGCAAACGGGATACAGGAAGCAGCGATAGAGGTTGACCAAATGATTAGACATCTGTAACATAACTAGAGAAAAAATTGGTAATTCTGCCCACTCCATAGAATCCTTTCCTATGTCCGCAGCCTAGCCTCTTTCAATGTATTCGTCCCTCCAAGGCCCGGCTAAGAATGCGGCCGTCGTGAAACTCCGCTAACGGCAAGTGGTGCTCGGAACACCGTTCCCCTGCTGGTTGCAGCCATTGTTGCACTCTTTGACGAAGGCGATGGGGTCACCAGTGGCGTTGACCAGGTAGACCGAGTCCCACGGGTCATTCGTGCCGCCCAGGGCACGCAGTTCAGCTTCGGTGCTGCCTGTACAAGAGGGAATAACTCAGTTAAGGTTCTGTTTAAAGCAATCTTACTGTGGGAGCGGCGGAAAACCGAGGCACTTATAAGAAACAGGACCGCCGGTTCCACCAAGCAGGTACCATCCGCAAGCAAGACCATTACTCGGGCAGGGCAGCGGCTGCCGAGCCTCGAGCTTGGAACTTCCGTCCACAGCGGTAGCTTCGGCGTTGAACATGAGAGCCGCAGCGAGGGCAACAATAGAAGTGATTTTGAACATCATCTTGGCGACTTTGGTGTTGGGACTTGTGAGTGGTGGCCAGATTTGGTTTGAAAAAGTGAGCCTTCAGGTTTCGTGTGAGTGATGGAGAAGCGCAAGACACAGAGGCGTAGGAGACGTTGTCTTTATATAGGCCAACAGGGCAGTTGTGCCGGCCTCTCAACGGCTACGTCTCCTCTGCCCCCAGCTCGATCATGGCTCAACGGTGTCACATGGTCAATACCCAACTTCGAGTGCTGACGGCCGCCGAGCATGCTGACGCGGACGTGTGATTGCTCCGCCGCCACAGCCGGTAATGCTCATCTCCTCAGCCGGACGGTCCTAATCCAGCGGAATCTTTCGGATCCGATGGCAACAGTGTAATAAGCCGCAATGCTCGATGTGGTAACTCGAAGCAACGCCCTGGAGTCGAAATGTGGCGAAAAGTTTTTGAGGATGGCATACGGAGACGTGGAAAGCCTAATTCAAGAGGACGGAAGGGTTCATGGTGCGCTACGGAACGATGGTCTCCACCAAACTGCCTACCCCATCATCGGATGTTCCACTCCCAAGCGCGCCCAAAAGCGGGACCATGATCGTTGTTGACATCGAGTGTTGAAAAGGAGGATATCCATACCCGGACTGACCCGTATGCGGAGCACATGATTCACTGGAAAAATATTTGTGTGTGGGGAGTGACGCATTGGCAGCTGCATGGGTAAGCGGCCTTCCGCAGCCCGCCGCCCCATGACGACACGGTTCCTTTGCCCACTCCAATCTTCAGCGTCATCCCTATAACCCGATCCCCTCAACGAGCCGGCAAAGATTATTCAACAGCCAAGCAATCACGCCGCCGGGGAAGGCCGGGTAGACGAGACAAGCAGCTACAAACACACCGCCGTGCACTATATGCGGGATATGCTGAGGTCGGTGACGATGCACATGGAAAAGCCGAAGACCGTTATGAGGAGGAAGCCGATGATTGTGGGCAAAACAGGTTGATGCCGTACAGGGGGGCAGACGACCTGGGGCAGGTTAGCAGTTGCCCACAGAGTAAAAACAGGGCTCAAGACTTACACCCCAGGAGACGAAATGCTGACACAGCTTTGCCAGTCCAGAAAGGTATCCGCAACATTACTTCCATTTTAAACCCTTCGGCCGGAGCAACCTGAGCCCGGTTCGGATCTAGGCTCTCTGGCATGGGCGGGCCGCGGGGTCAGCCGGGCTGGAGGCGCGGCGGTGATAGGAGACACCTGCGCCCTCGACTTGCTGAGACCGCAGCCATCGAAGTGGGCCACGGGCAGCTGGGCGGATTGACCATACTCGGGATACAGCTCGGGGGCCGCGTAGTAGCTGGTGCCGGACTTGGTCGTGGCCAGGAGGCCGTGGTTGGTAAGGCCAAGGTCGGCCAGCTGGAAGGTGCAGCTGTCTCTGTTCTCCCAGTAGAGAGTGTTCTCGGGCTTGACATCGCGGTGGCACATGTAGTTGTAAACCAGGTGATCGAGGGCCGAGAGCATCTGCTCGGGCACCGCCATGCAAAGCTGGTTCCGAGGCCGCCGTGTGGACGGGTACGCCGCGCATGCAATTGGCTTTCGTCCGTTTCGGCCTGAATTGTGTTGGTGTTGGGATCTTAGGGCAGTACCGCGCACAGCATACGCCAAGCATGGCTTTGGTATTGTAGCGTAACTTTCCGCTAGCCGGCCTCGGTCGATTCAGGATCTCTTTTCTTCGCTCTTGATAGCGACTCTGCAAAACACCGATACCGTTGGCACTGGTGGCCAGTTGGCCGCAGTTCCTTTGTCCACTGTTACTTTTTGCCACGCGGCAAGTCGGTTACAGCCATCTAGCAACTGCAACCTCAATATAAGTTACAATTTTGATCTTCAGCCACATCTTGGCATTGCTCTGGCTGCGCCCTCCTTAAACAGATGACGGCCAACCGCCCACCGCCACCTACAGTGTCCCAAGCCTCCGACTCGACGCAGGGGTCGCCCAAAGGCGAGCACGACTCGATAGCCCGAACAAAACCTAAGGCCTCTGATACGTTACGAGGGCCGGCAATGGCGGCGTTTATAGGCCGGAAGCAGCCGCGCGATATTAACGGCCGACTAGGACTAGCCTTGGCTCGGAATACTGGACAAGATAATACCACCGAACACCGGGAATATAGGATTGTCTCCATTTCGGACCCATTTAATAGCGATGCTCTGGCCTCGCAGCTCTGCCTCCCAGCCAGTCTCTCATCGGGAGTCACGCTCTTCTCCTTTTCACTAACTCCTACCAAAGACCTTGAAAGCAAAAGAGACGATGCTCTGGTCAACCCTCGCCCTAGCGGCGCTCGCCGAGGCGGCGCCCCAGTTTGGCTTCCCAGGAGGTGGCGGCAACAGCGCGACCATGCTCCGGTTCGGCTGCTCTCAGCTTGTCATCGACCGCATCGATCCGTTGGTGAACCCCGGGCAGGCTCCTTCCCCGTATATGCACCAGATTGTTGGAGGAAACATTTTCAACGTGACGATGCCCGTGGCGGACATTGGCGAGTTAGCCAGCTGTACTACATGCAGCTATTCCGAGGACCTGTCTAACTACTGGACCGCCAATCTCTACTTTAAGGCGCGGAACGGCAGCTACAAGCGCGTGCCGCAGATCCCTAATAGGTATCACCATACAGTCTTACACACTGCTGCCCCCTAATCGAACGAACCAGGGACATATCAGGCTCTTTTTTGGCAACAGATTCACTACCTAAACCAAGGGAGGCTTCGTTGTCTACTACGTCTCTCCTAGCCGAGGCAGCGTAACTGCCTTTAAGCCTGTAAATATGCTTAACAAGTTCCTATTGCTTATCCTTAGGGATATAGGTCTTATCTCTATATTCGAGCCTAGAGTTTCTTAACTAGACTCCTATAGCTAGTCTATCCAGGTTTATGTCAGGACCGGAATGGTCCTAGTGGGTTGAAGGTTAGAGTGAAGGGGTACGAGAGGCACACAGCGAGGTTGAGCGTAGTGAGAATTGTTGCTGAGCGAGCAGTAGAATTGGAAGCGCACTGAACTCTGCCCCTTCTTCTTTTCTTGCCCGAGACCTCCCTTCTTATCCTTGTTGCCCTGCTGCCCGGACTCCAACTCTATGGCAGAGTGAGACGTGTGATCGCTGCTTGGTCATCGCTCTTTCGTTGCTGACTGTAAGCGATACCTGCCCCTGTGTTTCAGCCCCCTACACGCAACTCAATTCGCGCTTTGACCTTTGATATCGAACTCTCACGCCCTGCTACCTCTTTGGCCCTGACAGTTCTAAGCCACGGTATAAGGTGGGATAGGCGCAGCGCTAGTGTTAGGCAGTATAGTAGGCAATAACACCTCTATTCTAAACTATAATAGAGATCGAAGGGATCTAGCAACGTGTAATAAACCTGGTCAGACTATCCTCTAAAAGGGTTTAATAGAGATAACTAAATATAGTAATAATTCTTAAAGGTAGGACTAAGACTATGATTATATAATTGCTAGCTATAGAGCTATTTGTGACGAACCCGGTCAGACTATCCTCTGAAAGGGTTCAATGGAGGTATATCGACGGAGTCTGTAGGTTCGGTGAAGCCAAAGGGTTCACAACAATAGATTGTCTCTTATAGTGATGATACTTGAAAGTTAGGACCAAGACTGTGATTGTATTACTAGCTGGTAAGCTTCTAGAGCTTCCCTTAAGGAATGACTATATACTTGGTAGGTAATCACCGTAATCACTCGCTTACTGGTGACTCTGGTGATTCACTGATTCCTTCCTCACCATAATCACCAGTCTAATGGTGATTCTAGTGATTCCCTGTATTCAGCCTTGTCTTGGCACTTCCTCGTGGTTGGCTGCATTTGTGGGCCCTGTCCCACTAGGCCGCGATATATGGTTGGTTCGTGACAGGAGGCCTCTAACCGCCCCTAAACCGGGCTATAGGTTCCTTCTAGGTGCCCCTCTAGCCTTAGCGGTGTGTTGGGGTAGTTGGCCGTGGGTAGGGGGCGGGCCTGTTCTACCCATCGTCGCTTCCATTATAGGGGGTTATTATCGGCAGTTGTTGCCCGGGTAGCTTTCAGGGGGTGGCTTGGAGTGGCTATGGTGGCTAGATACGGCTTGGCGGTTGGCTTGGCGGCTAAAAAATTTTCCTGCTCTGATCGGTGCCTCGATGCCCCCGTAACTCCTGCACCTACTGCGGCCGCGCACCTGGCCGCGCGCAGCTGCAAGTAGTATGGTTAGATAGAGTTTTTCAAGGGCTTTCGAACGTGGTTGGTCTTGTCGGTTTTGGTCCAGTTTTCATGGACTTGCAAACTCCCTTGAAGGGCGTCCAAGATCCTTCCTATATTATAGTGGGCTCGATAGGTTGTAATATATAGTGTTAAAGAAGATAGGTAGTTTTATAGGCTAAGATTTGCCAAGTGGGTGGAATGGGAGGGTGGGCGGAATTGGGGGGAGGTCCGACTTAATCCTCTATACGCTTAATGTAACACGTTGCCATGTATATTAAAAGCCATGAGAGGCGGCTTTATATTAGTAGCATTGTTCCTACTTTATTATATCTTTCTTCAAGATTGTCTGCCTAAGCACCCCTATCGTGCCCTGTCTCTAGCAATGACACAAGCGCCTAAGTCATCTCAATGGTCCTCGCCGTTGGCGCCATCTCCTCCTCTTCCGGCTGCTTCAGATCCTCGTCCATGCGGATGCTCACAAAGACATCACCAAATACCTCGCTGATCTCCTCGAGCGACTTGCCCTTGGTCTCTGGTAAGAAGAAGTAGACGGCAACAATACAGGTAATGTTGGTGGCGATGAAGAAAAAGTAATACCTCCAGCCAACATTCTCGAGCGCGGTCGGCGATGCCTGCGCGAGGATGACCTGGATAACGAACGACCAGAACGTCGAGATGGCGCCGCCCACGGCGCGGATCTGGGTCGGGAAAATCTCGGCCGTGTATACGGGCGCTCCGGAGTTCCATGATAGCGAGAAGAAGACGCCGAACATGATCAGAAAAGCAATGCCGAAACCGTTGGCTACTGTGTTGTCCGACCCGCCGTAGACGGCCACAAAGGCCTGCACGATGGCAACGTCGATGGTCATGGCCACGCTCCCAGCGATGAACAGCGTCCGCCGCTTGACACGGTCTATGATCCACATCAGGCAAAAGATGTTTGCCAACGGGCCCGTGAGGCCCCAGACGCCAGCAAGCGCAAGCACCAGGTGCCCCTGAATGCCGAGCGACTTATACATGAGAGTCTGGTAGTAGTTGATGGCCGAGATGCCACAGATCTGCTGGCCGATCTGCACGCCGCAGCCGAGCAGTAGGCGCTTGCGGTACGACGGCTTGCGCAGGATGCCCATGAGCGACATCTCCTCGTTCTCCTTCTCCCAGCGGATCTGGTCGCGCATCTGGATCAGCTCCTTCTTGACTAGTTCCGGGTCAATGTGCTGCCGGCGGAGGCGCTTCATGACTGCTTCGGCCTCGTCGACTCGGCCCTTCTCGACGAGCCAGCGCGGCGATTCGGGGAGGAGAAATGTGCCGCAGAATAAGAGGACGGCCCAGAAGATTTGGAGCCCGATGGGGAAGCGGAACTGGTCATGAGACGGGCTAGGTCAGCCAAATCCATTCCCTCACTTACGATGACGTCCATCAAGAGCGAAACATACTGTTACTTGGCCAGTGGTGTAAGAGATGCCGAAGCCGACCCAGTTCGAAATCATGTACCCGAAGCCAATGAACTGCGCATGCAGACCAACAAACAGACCGCGATGCGAGGCCGGCGAGATCTCGGACTGGAACATGGGGATGGCAAAGTAGATAATACCAATAGCGAGTCCGGTGACCAAGCGGCCGATGATTAGCATGATGGATTCCTGTGCGGCAGTCTGGAGTGTCGTGCCGATGGCGGCGATGACGGCGCCGATCTGGATGGTGCCACGCCGACCCCAGCGGTTCCCAATGGGCCCGGACAGCAGACATCCGATGGCACCGCCGGCCGTGTAGACGGAGATGATACCACCTAGCAGCGCCGGGTCCGGGTGGAACTTTTCATTGAAGTAGTCTTGTGCTTGGGCTGTGCCGAAAATGCCCGAGTCGTAACCCCAGAGGAGTGACCCTACGCCGGCGAGAAAGGCTGTTACGGATTCCTTGTCAATTCTCTTTTTCATGTACATAGAGATGGCATAAGCTAAAGTGGCACCTTACCACAGAAGTAGCTGTAGCCCGACGCCGCGGGCGAGATGAAGGAGAACGTCATTTTTGCAGTGTGGTATGTCCCCCCCCCTTTCAAGGCCGTTCGCTCAGTCGGCTCAGATGCGACAGCGACTTTTGTAAAGACAAGGAAGCAACCCGTGAAGACCAAGCAAACCCTCCAGTGCTTGGTTGGGTGGGGCCTTCACGACGTTTTGTATTGCAGTCGGCGTGACTTATATCTGGGGACGGCTGCTCCTGTTTGCTGCCGATCTTGACGTCCGAGTGACACAAGGGCAACGGAACACATGATCCAGCTGGAACTTTGACATTTCTGAAGGATCATCTGTTCCCGTGTTGGTAGTACCGACCGCGATACTCCAATGCTTCGGCAGTACCAATGGTTCGGTAACATCCCAGGGGAATGCGCGCCAATCAGCTATAACGGAGGCAATGAGTACTACCGCGCCAATTGCTGGTCATTCAGCAGACGCGGGGAACCATATTCAGAAGAAGCTAGGAACTGCCTTCCGTAGCAGTGCCTCCTCATTCTTGGAGAATGGAGATCTGTAACGAGAAAGGATCCGCGGCCCGTGAGCTTCTCCAATTCCTCCACCAAAGACTAGAGACTGTTATATTGGGCTTCCGAAGACTCGCTCATCGGCCCTACTGGCATTGATAATCTACATCCCTGTTTAGTTGCCAATCATCTCTTGTGGTTTGGTTAGCAGTTGGAAACACCATGAAGTTCACCCACGGTTACTGGTTTGACCGCGAGCACACATCCATCTACAATGCCGTGGAAGTGGCAGAGGTGACCGAGCCACAGCCGGGACAACTCAGGGCTCTTTGCACGACGCGTCATGTCAGCAACCGCGGCGACACCTTGAACCGCCCGACCATTACCTTGAGCATCTCAGCCGCCTCATCCGGTATCATTTCGTGCTCCGCGTGGCACTTCCGCGGGGCCAAGAACACGGAGCCGAGGTTCACGCTCTTTCCGGAGGCCAAGGACAAGAACCCCGATGGAAATCTGTCTCACGAAGATTCGTCGAACACGTCGACCATCTCGAGCGGCGGGATCCGTGCCGTCCTGAACAAGAACCCTTCTGCCTTCCGTATCGCTTTCGAGTCGACCGAGGACGGCAAAACGCTGACCGATGTGGGCTTTGCGTCGCTCCAACATGTCATAGGCCCTCCAAACCAGGGTATCCCAAGCCCGCTGGAGGCATCGACCAACATTGCCGACCCGTATTACCGAGCCCCGGCTTCTAGGAGCAACAAGCCATACATGTCCGTGTCACTGGGCCTGGAAGTAGGGGAATATGTCTACGGTCTTGGGGAGCGGTTCGGTCCGTTTGTCAAGAACGGGCAGGAGATTGACTTGTGGAACGAGGACGCGGGAACATGTACTCCATACAGTAAGTGGAACAGCCTGCTCAGATAGCCGCACCTAGTCAGGTGGCATAGATGTTTGTCACAGTACGACGGACTAACCGACTACAGCATACAAGAACGTCCCGTTTTACATGACCAACCGCGGATACGGCATCTTCTTCGACCACTCGGACCTCCTCTCATACGAGATCCAGAACGAAAAGCTGGCCAAGGTGCAGGTCTCGATCCAGGGCGAAGAGATCCGATGGTTTGTGATCTATGGCCCAACACCGAAAGATGTATGTGAAGTTTGGAGAAGAACTCATCCATAACACCAACTAACTTATTCTTCCGCAGATCCTCCGGAGATACACCTCGCTCACAGGCCACCCGCCCCTCCCGCCAACCTGGTCTTTCGGGCTCTACCTCTCGACCTCCTTCCTCACCGACTACGACGAGAAAACAGTCAACACACAGCTCGACGGCATGGCGAGCCGCGACATCCCCGTCTCAGTCCTGCACTTCGACTGCTTCTGGATGCGCGCGCACGCCTGGACCAACTTCACCTTCGACCCCAAATTCTTCCCCGACCCGAAAGCCTTCCTCTGCCGCCTGCACGACCGCGGCGTCAAAGTGTGCGTCTGGATCAACGCCTACATCGCACAGGACTCGGAAGTCTTCGACGAGGCCGCCCGCAACAACTACCTCATCCGCCGCCAGTCAGACGGCTCCGTCTGGCAGAGCGACATCTGGCAGGCCGGCATGGGCATCGTCGACTTCACCAACCCGGCCGCGCGCGAGTGGTACCAGCGCCAACTCGAAACCCTCCTCGACGCCGGCGTCGACACCTTCAAGACCGACTTCGGCGAGCGCATCCCCTGGGAAGACGTCCGCTTCCACAACGGCATGGACCCGCGCGCCGGGCACAACTACTACTCGCTCCTCTACAACCGCGCCGTCTACGACGCCATCGCGCGGAAGCGCGGACCGTCCCAGGCCGCCGTCTTCGCGCGGGCCGCGACCGCGGGCGGGCAGACAATGCCGGTCCACTGGGGCGGCGATTGCGAGTCGACGTGGGCCGGGATGGCGCAGACGCTTCGCGGCGGTCTGTCGCTGGGCCTGTGCGGGTTCGCGTTCTGGTCACATGATATCGGCGGGTTTATGAGCGAGGGGCTGACGAGCGAGACGCCCGCGGCGGCGATCTATAAGCGCTGGCTGCAGTTTGGTTTGCTGTCGTCGCACTCGCGGTTGCATGGCTCGCATACGTACCGGGTGCCGTGGCTGGTGGATGAGGAGGCGAGTGCGGTGTTGGGGAGGTTTGCGAGGTTGAAGAATATGCTGATGCCGTATGTCTATGCGCAGGCGGTTGAGTGTTGTCGGGAGGGGTTGCCGCTTTTGAGGGCGATGCTTGTGGAGTTCCCGGAAGACCGCGTGTGTCAGACGCTGGACCAGCAGTACATGTTTGGGGATAGCTTGTTGGTGGCACCCGTGTTTAACGCGGAGGGTGTCTGTGAGTACTACGTTCCGGCTGGGACGTGGATTGGGTTGCTGGATGGGAAGAAGCGGGTTGGGCCTGCGTGGGTCAAGGAGACGTTTGATAACTTCCATCTACCGCTGCTGCTGAGGGAAGATCGAGCCCTATTGGTTGGGACGGGCGACCGTCCGGACTACGAGTGGCCCGCCAGGCTAACTAAGGTTGTCGTTGGCAGCGCCTCCGGGAGAGGAGTGATCGAGGCCCCGGTTCCTAGCGCCAGCGAGCTCGGGCAGTTCTGCGGCTGCGTGAGAGTTTCTGTTGCCCTGGGAGACGACAAGCCATCCTCGTTCAGCGTCGAGCGAGACGGACAAGGCGAACCCCCTGAGCTCTTGATGCTTGGAGAAAGCTCTCATCTCTAATTTTGATAGGCGGAAGAAATACTCGGTCAGCAAAACAAGTTAAACAACGAGGATTTCAGTAATCAAACGATCAATGGCACAGGGGATTTCCTTGTTGAGTTGCGATGCGCAACCAGGATGCTAGTGCGAACCATGTCCATATGGCCATCGTATGCACGCAGTCTCTGCAGCTTACCGCGCAGGCTTCAAGATCAGTGGCAGTTCATACGCCTGCAACCACTCTAACCTAACATTGCCTGTTTAGGAGGGACGGGAAGGAAAGATTGACCTCTTAGACGATGATCCTCGGCTTGCCCATATAATGGTACATTATTTGTACCACTTTGACTACGACGTATATTTGCAATACGAGCGTACTTATTTAGATAGTTCAGAAACGGACGGAGACGGAACCAACGTCCTTGTCACTTATGTAAAGCTTTACGCCTTAGTAGACAAGTACTTGATCCATGGACTGAAGGCCGTCGCGCTTCAGCAATTCAAGGTGGCGGCTACAACCAAACCTTCTGTCTCCTTAGACATCAATGATTTCCTTCAGGCAACGTAGAGGGTATATACATCTACTATTGAAGATGATAGAGGCCTGAGAGATGTCGGTATCTCAGGTCTGGCCGCGCGGGTGACCGTCATCCTCGCTAGCGCGGCTGACAATACGACGCTGCCGCCGGGCCCCGGCTCCCATACAAATGCTGGCCTAAATTCTTAGGCCTTGGCCGCTCAGATGACCAGCAAATTTGAGCTAGCAAGGCCCATTTCCTTAGGGCTAGCCGTGCTAGCGCTACTTTTCCTTTCCTCTTTTCCCTCTTTTCCCCCCATATCCCCCCCGTTTTAATGGGTTACCCGCCCCTCTGGGCACCGACATAGGCGCAGGGGCAGGGGGAGGCGCGCTAACGCGCCTACGTGGATATAGGCAGGCTAATTAGTATCGTAAGGATCTCTTAACCAAGCTCCTAGGACTTTGCCTTTGTCCACGTTATTCTACGGCTTCTACGGCTATCAACGTGTGACAAACCTCTGTCAGACTATCCTCTGAAAGGGTTCACTGAAGGTCGGGTCGATAGAGT
>MU857821.1:0-25701 GCA_033296725.1 Corynascus novoguineensis | reverse complement strand
AGTATTGGCGAGCACCGCCCGAGGAACATCTCATTGAGATCTGACTTGAGCCCTCCCTCCCCTGAGCGACTCCGCTGTCGGAAGAGATTGTCTGGAATCTTGACAAGTATCAAGGCCGATTGGTTGGTGACCATGGCTTTGCGTCTAGGGTCAAGCGGAGACGGAAACGGAGGCGTGTGGCTCAGAGCGCGTATGTATACACGGATCGCGTCGCGTCTCTCATTCACGGTGTGTCTGTAGGAGACAATTCAGGTAAGACAATCGCGTCTGGCCTCGCGACTTGGCATCTAGCCAAGTCGCCAACGGAGAGGGAACCGGTCAGACCTGTGGCAGCCCCCAATCTAATATCTACTGACTTCGACTCTCGCATCACATTACTTAATTCTATCACCTTCTCTTAGCTATCGCATCTAGCATTTCCTAACAGGCGAAATACACTCCAACGTCACGACGGTAGCACGACAAACAGCATTTATCGTCAGGACATCGCAAGGACCAAATATCATGACCACCTATTACCCTACCACCAATTTTTACAACATGGAATATTCCTCCTATTATGCCGTGACGCCAGATTGGCTACCGATGCGAGCTCAATTTGGAAACTACTATTCCGGCCCTTCGCCACGGTGCACAAGCTACGGTCAATATGCCACTACTCAGATAGTGAAGGACCTAGAGACCATAGATTTGTGCGCTGGTCCTCCATTTTCGCCCCGGTATACAAGTAGCGGGAAATACGCCACTCCTACGACATGGCGTCCGCAGCGCCGGTTCCGCGCAACATCTTTGGGGGCAGAAGGCCGGCCTCGGCCTGACATACACCTCTCCCGCCGCAACTCGGCTTCCACTAAGAAAGACCAGTCTGCCACTAAAGAGTGCGATTCACAGCCGCGCTTAGCCCGCACTGCCACAGAGGCCGACGCCAAGCGACATAAAATCCCCATAGGCTACTCACTGAAGAACTGGGACCCAACCGAGGAGCCCATCACGCTCCTCGGCAGTGTATTTGATGCCAGCTCGCTTGGACGGTGGATCTACGACTGGACCATCTACCACCATGGTGCCGGCTCCCCGATCGCCGGACTGGCCGGAGAATTCTGGCTCCTCCTTATCCAGCTGGCCGGGAAGATCAAGTGCGCTGAGGAAGCCGTTCCTGAAATCAGGTCCGAGGAGAAGCAGAAGATGATTGGGAAGCTTATCGAGGCCGGTGACCGGCTCACCGATAAACTCCAGAAGCTGCTCAAGGTCTGTGAGGCACCCATGCTTCGGTCTGGTGCCACGCAGAAGGACGGCCAGCTGGGCAAGAGTGCCGCCGTCGAGTTTGTGGCAACTCTCTTTGGGCGTGACCGCGAGCTGGAGAGGACTGAGCGCTTGATGGCGTCTATCCGTCTCTGGAACTTACGGTTCGACACCAACTGCGAGGATATTATCAGGGTACCAACTACGTAAAATTCTACCCCTAAAAGTACTCCAACAAGCCAAATACAACCAAATCCACCTGCAAACTTGCTGTAACTTTTGCTGGCGCTTGGTGGGAGGCAACACCGCGGGCAGGTACAAGCTGCAGCTATTTGCCAATAGCACACTGATCAAGCCGTGTTGCCGTGTTTGCCTTTCCGAAGAGCTCACCGAATCAACTCCTAAACCAGCCAAGTAGGACCGGAGGGATTCCTGAAATAGGTGGCGTGCACCTAGCGCGAGTTAAGCCATACCACAGCCAATAGCGCCGCAGACTCCTCAGCAACCTTGTTGCATGTGAGGTTGGAAAGGCAGGCGGGGAGACAGTTGGAAGAAAGATTGAGGAGCGCATATTACCAGCCTCACCGACCAGGTACCCCACGCGTAGTTCATTACAATGCCAATCAAGGCAAATGTGCCCCCCTTGGTGATTTTGAGGCGGCCCCGTTGTCACAAACATACGAGGCTTAGCACCAACCATTCCTCCGCCGCCACCTTGAATCTCCATTGCCAACTATTCTCGAGTGAGTGCGTTTAGCAGAGACGTGTCGTGCCGAACACCTCCTATTGGCCTACAGACCCATTAGGCAGCCACTGATGCCTTCTCGGCCAACCATTTGTGCTTGGGGTATTGGTTGGTGCTGGTGGATGTTGATGGTGTGCTGCCGTCGAGCAGGAGGCTGCTGCGCGCCGAGGGCCAAACAGCTACGTGGCGTCAGGCTCAGGACGGTTTCAACAGGCGAAAGAGTACCTAGAAGTCACTGGCTGAGAGGCCAAATTCTGGAAGTTTCGTCGTGGAAACGGTGCCCCAATATGGGGCATCTCAAACAACTAGCTGTGGGATTTATGGCCCGACCACGCGGGATTGGTGTGCTTCTTGCGCCGATAGGCTTCATGCGGAAGGCGAACCTCCGAGATCGATGAGTTGGATACGGCGAGGCCGATGGCCAGGCTATGCGGGTGCTGAATATTTTGTCCATAACCGAGAATGCGAAGAACGAAACCGTCAAGGTTCAAGCTTCGCTACGCACAAAAGCATACGGCGCCCATAGGTCGTAGTTCGCGAGTCATGACTTGCCCTGGTACGCGCACCATCCCTAGCCCAGTATCAAAGCCTCTGTCTTTTGGTGACTTTAAATGTGCGGCTTTTATCCCCGGATGTTGGTTTTTCGCGTTTCCTCTTGAGCTAGTGCCATCCCTCGAGAATATCACGAATTTCCCTTGTTCGTCGTTTATACAGCCATCTGTCTCAGCACACGCAACGTCACTTACCACTCTACGTGTTTCTCCTTTCTACGCTTTGTCGTGAGTCATGAAGCTATATGATGGCTGCAACGATGGCCTCTGGGAGGAAGTACGGGAAACGTCGAGACAACCATGTCAAGATGATGAGTGCGTTGGATTTCCTGCGTTCTCCTCTATCCGGCCACCCTGGTCCCCAATCCTAGCCGCTGACTCCGTGACATCTTCCCAGAACGGAAAGCACTACTCAAACAATTAAACCAGATACCGGCCCAGCTTGCCTGCCCCAAGAAGACTATTCTACAGAGCTCATCAAGCAGCCTGAGACTCAACCCATCTCGCAGGAACAACTGGTGGCCGAAGTCAAAGGCATCTATGCGGGTCTCGTCATGATTGAGACTAAATGTATTGAAGTACACAACCAGAACTCGCAAAGTCGCCCAAAAATCCTTAACGGCGATCAATGGCAGGCGTTGATCATGCTTCACCGATCTCTGCTCCATGAGCACCACGACTTCTTCCTCGCCTCTCAACACCCCTCGGCAAGCCCAGCACTAAGGAGATTGGCTACCAAGTACCAGATGCCCGCCCGGATGTGGCGCCATGGCATGCACGGTTTTCTCGAACTTCTGAGGCGCCACCTCCCGGCGAGCCGAGAGTACATGCTTACGTTTATTTACCTAGCTTACTCCATGATGGCTCTTCTTTACGAGACTGTCCCTGCTTTTGAGGAGACCTGGATCGAGTGTTTGGGGGATCTCGGCCGCTACCGTATGGCAATCGAAGACAATGATATCCAGGATCGAGAAGTTTGGACCACCGTGAGCCGGGGCTGGTATTCCCAGGCTTCAGACAAGAACCCAGTGGTTGGGCGGCTCTACCACCATCTAGCCATCCTGGCCCGCCCAAACACGTGGCAGCAGCTCTTTTACTATTTAAAGTCGCTGTGTGTGGACATTCCCTTTTCGTCCGCCCGGGAAAGCATCATGACTCTCTTTGAGCCGCTCATGTCTTCAATGCCCAACCAGCAGCAAAAGCGACTGCAGCCTGCCGAACTAAATTTCGTGAAGACGCATGCCATCCTGTTTAGCGGGAAGCAGCTTGAGGATCTGGAGCCTACGTCGAAGGCTTTTTCCCAGGGTCTGGATTCCTATATTGCACGCTTGACCCATCGATTTCGTTCAACAGGGTAAGTACAAGGGACTTGATCCTGTTTTTTCCCGCTTTAAGTCATGATCTAACGTCTTTTGTCAAGTTATTACATGGCTATTTCCAATATCTGTGCGATACACGGTTATGGCGACAAAAGCAACCCGATATCGGCAGCGCTTAAAGCCTTTTCCCACACCAACCATAGTAATGCGACAAATTCTCAAGATCAGCCAATGCAGGACGCCGCCTCCGCCACCACTGCCTCGGAGAAGACACAGGCTACACCTTCTGAACAGATAGACCAAAACAATCGGTTTCCTAACGCTCTCCGCCTATTTACGGAAACCTACGATATCGTCTGCCGCCGCTTCGGCGACCCGAACGTTCTCTCCTTTCTGCACGTCACCCTGGTGTTTATTCACCACCTTACATTCTCTCCCGACGCCATGGCCCACGTCGCTCCTCACTTCCCCTGGAAACTCACCGCTCTTATGTTAAATACGTTGGTTAATGGGTCCGCTGTGCCGTCGTCGCCGTCGTCGCCGTCGTCGACCTCACCAGCAGCAAACGTTTCGCAAGACCTGGCTCTTCTCGTTGATGGGGCGCAGTTTCCTGGAATTGAGGAGGTGCAAGTGGAATCTAGCGGGGTGGATAGAAAGCAAGAAAAGACTCCAGGTGAAATGGGCGCCGCACGGAAGAAAAAGCCGTTGGCGGACGATTACGCCATGAGAGGGTTGCCCTGGACCGAGACATACTTTCCCGATAGGTTCTTCGTCACGGACGAAAGGATCGATGACGATGAGAAGTATTTTGAGCTTCCTAGCATGTTGAATGAAAGACGGGAGAGGACGATTTGGTTGGGGTGCCGCATTGCCAAGAGGGGTGAAGGGAAATGGTTGCTGTTTGATGAGGAGGCTAAGATTTTTGGGGTCAATCCGACGTACGAGGTCGAGCTGGATTATACGCTGGGTAAGAATGTGGATCATGGGGAGCTGCCTGATGCGGGGACCGTCGCATGAATGAACGCTTGAGCCGCAACGTTGCGAAGAATTAGAGCCTTAATATGGAAATAGCGTTTTCTACCATATTGGTATTAATTAGCGGACGACGTGCAAAACTTCCAGACCCTACTAGAGCCGGACGAAGTCCACATATGTCTCTCAAAGCTCTTTGGCGTGGATCGCTATTCCGACCTAGACGGACATGTGCTTGTTGCCCGCAACCCGGCACACCTGCCAAGCGATATACAAAGGGTCAAAGCGGTGTTCAAGCCGGGGCTTCGACACCTCAAAGATGTCATCGTTTTCTCCATTAAGGGCGATGTCTCCTTGGCACACACGCTGTCCGGAGGCGATTACGATGGAGACATTGCCTGGGTTTGCTGGGATTCTGATACCGTGGGCAACTTCCAGAACACGGAGACAAAACCAGAAGACATATTGCCACCCGAACATGTCCTGTCTTCGCTTTTCGACTGGAATATAACGACCGTCGGGAGCTTAAGTCGGGGAGCTTATACCTAGGCATGCCGACAGGATTTGTGTCGATAAGGTGGTGGAACAAGCTTTCTTCTTCGGCTTGAGGTACAGTCTGCTCGGGATCTGCAGATAACACCGCCAAATGCAAGCCAAGCCCAACTTGGTCGCCTCGTCGTCGCTATCGACCCAGGATCCACAGACAGCCATTCTTCCTTAACCATTGCTTCAGACATAACCAAGTCCTTCAACCTTGGGCTTGTGATCCCTACTCGATCAAACGACTCCAGGTTACAGTGCGGCACCGTACCCGATAAGAGTCGATCAGCTTCCCGGTCCTGAAATTGCCGGTCCGAACATTACCAGTGTAGATAACGAGCCTGTTTAGCGTGCGTATATCTCGAAGCATCTGGCGAACACTTCCAGTATCAACCCCTTGGCCCCTCGGTGCAAACGCTTTGGCAATGGCCCTTCTTCACTGACCTGGAGCGACTCGTCATCTATAACCTCTTCATTCAGGTCTACTGACCTGTCTTGTAGGATCTGCGTATCCTGTTCCTGGAGGAACATATATCCATGACATGAGATTGGGAGTCCTTTGCCAATGCGGCCTTTGGGAGGCAATTGCGCGCCACCATGTCGACAAAGTGTGAGATGCTGCCTCCCGCCTTGTTTAACCCCGTCGTTGCGCACATAATGTACATCCCTACACCGGCCGATTTAGCGCAAGCGTCTCATTGCGCCCCTGAAATCTGACCTCTCGGAGGGAGGAAAGGGAACCCTCCCTTCCCATTCGCAGATGATAATGCGTCCCCAACTATACAGTACCTCAACTACAAGTCCACTCTCATTTCTCAGACAACTTGTTAGCCAAGCTCAACCTCCGTTTGACTAGACTTTCATCTACTAGTAATCGACTCGTAGCTCCGCCTTAGTAGTTAACGTGCCTCACTCGCAGTTATTCAAATCTCGGTACCCAGGGGCTGGCTCGGCAAAAGGTCTGGAACCGGAGTAAATGCCACTCCCCCTACGCGATAATTCACAGCTAGGTGCCCAAGATGACGGAGGAGTTGGGAAGCGGTCTCGACAGCTTTGTCGGATCTGGAACCGAGCAAAATTCCGCATGGCTGCACCGCACCACCCGCTCGCTCCCCCATTGGCGGGTGAGCGCGAGCCATCCCGGGGGGGTGGGGGAGAGGGAGGGGGGTTCGCGACACGTCCGTCGCGCCCGGTCACGCGCTCCGTGTCGCAAGTCCGAGACATTGCTCTCCAACCACACGGAAGCAGCATGGTAACTCCATACGGCGCAATCCTTGGCCGCACTAGCGCCAGTTCTAGGTAGGGCGATTTGCAGATACGATTAGAATGGATGGTCGTCGCCTATACGACGGGCCGCACGTCAGCCACGAGATACTAATCGTCGTGATTATTCTCGCATCCGCCGGTTCGTGTGTTCTTAGGAACCCTCCTTAGTCCTCCTAGGTCCTCTTTCGTTCTGTAGAACGCTGACCGCCAGACGACTCGGAACTTTCTATCAAACAGTATAAACATGTGCTCCCCGCCAACGGCCTCCCATGTCCCTTCGGTTGGTACGGATGTGGCGGAAGAATTGGCGCGGGTGTTTCGCCTCGCTTCAGGACCGCAGATACAGTTCGCGATGCTGCTGTTTTCGAAAAAGTCATTAACCGGACCTAGAGCACAGTGGATTGCAAGTATAAATCGACCTCTATATTTCCATGCGACGATATTCGGGCTAATGATGTATAAACATTACAGAAGGAGCTTTGTGAGTGGCAAGATGAATTACAGAAAGAGGTCCGACAAGTACTACGCCCAGATGTGATTGAGCTTACAGTTGGTCGAGTGGCTATACAGGGGAAGCTGGGACGTGGTGTTGGTTTGAAGGGATTCATCCGCTGGATTGGCATGTCAATGGGCATTTCACGTTAATTAAATGATCCACGACTTGGTGGCATCAGCATAGTGTTGATCACGTCCTATCATTAAAATTGAGTAAGCTTTTCTACTTGTCTCGGTACGTATACGCGAACTCAGCCGGGTGTTGGCAACAAGGTAACTATGAAGGAATTAACTCGCCCGTTACAAGACGGTCACAACATTCTCTTGTCCCGAATCGGAATACGAGCATGGTTGAGGAGAAACAGCATAACGCTTGAAGTGTCAGGCAGAGGCGTATACCTGCGTGGTGCGGAATGTGGGAAAAGAATGCTGGTTGCTCCCAAACCCTGATTGATAGGGAAATTGGCGCAAGGGTGCTATCGGGCTCTTGGGACCAGCTGGTGTGCCTCGTTACGCGCGCAGCCTGATCAGGCACGATTGGCCGCTGAGGGCGCTAGGCGGGCAAAGGGCAGCCATTTCGAAACAATGGCGGTGGGGGAACCGAGTTCTTCGGGAGCTTCCCAACCGTTGATAGGGCGCCTTGCCAGGATTCTACCGCGATCGCCGAGAGAGCGCGCGAATGGAGGGAGGGCATTCCGGGCCACATAAGAGAGGCGTCGCGCTGAGCGATTCCTACCGTGCATTGCAGCATACATCAATGGCAAACGCCGCGCGGCGTCGTGGCGCGCCTGTGTTGAAAGACTCGAAACAAACCGGTCGGACCCGACTTAAAAGAATCTTTAGAACCCCGGGCCCTCCATTTCCGTCCTGACTACCGTACGCCTAATATTTACAAGCAGAGCCCGTCATCATCTAGCCCCAAGCATTCTTAATGAACGCAATGTCCTCCCCGAAGGATCAGCCACACGACGGAGCCGGTAGCCAGAGGTAAATGCCATTCACGAGTATTGTACGCTCTACCCGCTTATCCCTTGAAAGCAGTTCAGCATATTGTCAGCACTGCCGCAGCGTCCAGGAACAGGGCCACACACACAAACAGCCGCGTCGCAGGGTAGCCGGCACGCGTCCGAGTCTCCGAAGAGAAGATGCCGAAACAGAGAAGTTGATGGGGTGGGACAATGATAGGACCTTGGAAGTGCTGACCCAGAATATCAATGGGATGTGTTTGGGCAGCGCCAGCGGCAATGTATAATGGTTTCGGTCGAGGACTGTGGCTTGGCATCAGACCTGTCCGTTCGACTTGCGATAGTGAAGGAGAGTGTCGGGGACTATACGGTTCTGGTGGAGACGCATCAGTAGCCGTAAAATAAACTCCCTGGTTGCCTACCCCAAGTACGGGACGAGATGGATGGATGGATGTAATATTTGTCTCGGGGAGAGGCATGCCGTTTTCTGATTCCTCCGCATGCCCCCACCGGAAGTCGCCGGAACAGCCGCGTGGCCGCGCACAACCGCCACCACCACCACCAGCAAGGTCCCGCCCAGGAAGAGGTGCCGGCCCTGTGGGACCCGCTTCACCCGCTCGGCGGCGGGTCCGCGCTGGCCGAGGCGTTTGGGGACCCGGAGGACTCGCCTGAATCCGGGCTTACGTCTCCCGGATTCGCGCCGTGGGAGGGCCATCAGCAGGATCCTCTCCCCTTGGTGCCGCCGGACCCGGCTGCGACAGTGTTGGTCTCCCCGCAGCATCACGCGTCGGGTGAAGCCAGCCGCACTGTCGACCACGCTAGCAACTTGCAGGCGACCCCGCGGGTGCTGGTACCCCCGTATGATCAAGCCCCGGGTGATGCCGGCGCTGATGACGACGACGCCGGCTGGTACGGCGCCGACGAGCGTACGGCGGCCAACCTGCTGCTTGCTCTGCGCGAGTTCCTTCTCAGGGTTAGTAAATAGATGTTACCTGGTTGGCCCGGAAACCCAAAGGGGGCCCGAATATGGCGACGACAAGAACCTTATTGAATGATCGCATCTACCTTTCTAGATGGGCTTCCTCAAGCAACATTAGAGTGGACAGTCCGTTATCCTCACTTTCCCACCTCCCCCCTTTTCGGAAATACAACTTTCCGCGGTACAGGACAGCATCGGCTGGAAATACTGCGTGAAGTCTTCCCCTTTTTGCTGCCCTGTACTAGCTCCTCCGCACTCGGCCACGACGGCTTTGCCCTCGCCCAACCCATGGATTCGCCCTCACCACCAGGGCAATGCGGCCAGCCTCGGAAAAATCTACCTCCGATCTCCAAAAGCTTGAGGCAGTGCAATCTGTCCGGCTCCTAATGGCTATTTAATCTGTCCGAACCCCCCTTCCTCTGGTCTCTCGGCTTCTCCTTCTTTCGTCCCTAACCCGACCACCTTCTCCTTCACCTTCTAGCCACATTCCCGTATCGGCCACCACTTTCACATTACACGACCATCCTTCTCTAAACTCCGAACTCCATCAAGACGTCAACGAGCTTGCCACCACCGTTGACAACATGTCTGAGTTTCCCAGCCGGGGTGCCATCCGACCTCAGAAAATGATGCCTGGCCGCGCAGAGCGCAGAAAAGAAACCCTTGACGCGCTCAAGAGAGCTGCTGTCATCATCGACCTGACCAACGACGACACATCTCCTAGTCCGGCTGCCACCCGACCTCAAACCATGGAGCCTGGCATGCGTTTGGGGCCTGCGAAGCACAGGGCAGATCTTGAAGTACTCGAGAGACCTCCTGTTATCGACCTGACTGACGACGACGCCGACGATGACGACAGCCAGGGATGGGAGCCCCTTGCGGTTTACCCTACGTTTCTGAAGTTGGCAGTGAGGAACGGTCGCTGTACAAACGGCAATGGTAGGATTGATCTTCACTCCATCGCCGAGGTTGGCCTGAAGCCTTGTAGCGGGTATCCTGTCAAGTTCCATTTGTTCCGCTCTCGAGGTGGCTTCACTGGGAAGTATGGAGAAGACAAAACTGGAATCATTTCACTTGATCTCGAAGAGGTGGAGGCTATGATCCAGGAGACGACGGTGTGCCGGTATTTGGCATATGTATGGTCTGCTGAGTAGATTAAAACTTCCGCTGATTTAGCAAGGGGGAGGACAGATAGGTTTGTTGGCTGTATGGTTCTTAAGTAACAATTCCCCAGTCATTCCAGTTCATAGGTGATGTGAACAAGCTGATGCCATTGTTGCGTTCGATATCCTCGAATCGCAAGCGAAAGTCAAGAGGCTGGCAGTTTTTGGAGTGCGAGGAGGTCCCGCCGCTCAGGAGCGGAGTGGGGGAAGTGGTCGATGACAGTGCGGGCCTAGCCTGTTACGGCTTAGAGGCTGAGATTCTTTGTCTGGGGGACAGCTCATGCCGTTTTCTGATTCGGTCTGAGCCCACATGGTATACTACGTTATCCAATCAGGTCCTCGAGGGAAGTCCCACTTAGTTCCCCGACCCGGGTCTCCGGGTAATTACCGGATGCGCGACTGCGAGGTCGCCTGTTCTTGATAACTACTTCATGGTTACCGGCCTCGGCCTTTCGCCCCTTCCCTCCCTTTCCTTCCCCACGTCCACTGCGCTGAGATTCGTTTCGCCGCGCTGCATGCGTCTCTTCCCCTCCTTCTCTTGGCATTTCTCGAACCGTACAACGCGCTCGCCCGGCACTCGCGGTCTTTCGGCAGCTCACCCAGCAAGCTCGGCGTCCTTGTCGCCTAGCCTCTGAGACCTTCCAAATTCGCTTTCTTTGCCGGCTACAGCTTTGGCTTGACGACCGCTCGTTTTGGAGGCTCGTCAACGCTAGAGCTCTTATGATCTCGCCTTGCTCTCGCTCCGTATGTAGCAACACCTTACGTCGCAGGGTTTCACGGAGTTTGTAAGCCAACCCCTTGTCTGCCTGGCGGATTCCAGGCGCAATTGCGAAACCACGACCCGCCCTGACCATCGCCATGCCGCAAGTATCGACCGCGTCAATACGCAGAGGCGCCAAAAGGCTACCCCTCCTCCTCTCTGTGTGTCGTATCCGGAGCATCTCCGTCTGCAGATTACCAACGTCGTTAGCCGCAATCTGGCCAGATCCTAGCGCAGCTGTGGAAAGGGACGCCGTCCACTGATCGCGAGAAAGGCAGATTGGTGTCTCGATTTGGTTCGGATCACACGGGCACGACGCCGGCGACCACAGACGGGATTAGGTAGGCGGGGGCTGAGTCGACAACGACGATGAGCGCTCGGCTCGACTGGGCGATCCGATTGGGAAGAGTCCGCAAGGGCAGGTCACAACGTGGGCCCAAACAGGAGAGCAGCGAGGCGGACTCGACATGACGTGGCCTCTCCGGCTCCGCGGGCGGCTCGAGACTCACGCTGCAGGATGCTAAGGCGCTGACGAAGGGCTAGGGAACCTGCGCACGACAGGCGATTACTTACCTTTGCTCAAGCCAAAGCGAGACAGCACGGGGCCTGGACGACCGCGCGTATCAGGCAGCTCGGTGCCCCCCACCTCTTGCTGCTGGTGGCGCCAGGAATGTGACAACAGGGATGAGGAGCCGGGTCGTGCAGAAAGGGGCCCACGAGCGTCGCAGGAGGAGCAGACGAGGCGCGTACTGCATAATCAGAGCCGCCCTGCTGAGCAACCTCCAGGGAGATGCGGTGGATCATGGTGTCAAGTCAGGGTCGTGATTCGTGGGTCCAACAACATCCTGCGGAAGCTGCCTGTTCCGGCAGAAGCAACGTCGTATGATGGACGATCCTTGATATCGTCGCATTGACAGCGAGGCAGACGCGGACCCTGGGGAGGCCGATGGCGCGAGGTTAGCGATTATGTGTGCGCCAGCTCGGTGAGGGGTCGTCTGTCTTGTGATTGGTGATTCCGGCCGCAGGGACGACGAGGATGAAAAGGCCCGGTTCATGCAGAGGCCTGGCGGAAACGGGGATGGCTCGCTTTGCTGTCACAGCGGCCGAGCCGGCCTGGGCGCCCGAGGTTGGGCGTACAACGAGGCGTTTCACCCCCCAGCATGTTCTTTACGATCTGCCGCGATTGGTGGAGCGCATGGGGAGTTGGAGGTTAAGCTCGGCTGGGTTCAGCTCGTCGCCAGCTCGGCGGCCGAGTCCGACTTGGCGCGTAGGCGTATATATTTCGCTCGTCCCCCGGCTCCCAGGAGCACAAAGACGGCTTCATTCCACTCCAAGATTCTTTGTAGCGTTGTTTCCCGTCACAGCCTTTGGCACTATTCTGCAGTTCAGCAGCGCGGAATCACTAGGCAACACCATGGTGACAGTCTGCCCTAATCGCCAAGATCTTTACATCCCCCTTGCGGCAGCGAGTCCTGACCCCCCCCGCCGCAATCTTCTAGTTCCGGAAACCCCCTCCTCATCCGTCTCCAGAACCCTTTCACGGTCGCCACCTCCGCCGTCGCCGTATAACGCAGGCGGTGTACAGCGTAGTGGCACCAAAATGCGGCAGAACGACGTTATCGAGATTTCGAGCGGCGATGAGTCTGACAATATCAGCCTCTCTGACCTCTGGTGCTCGAACTGGAGGAGGCTCAGGTCTAAGAATAATGCCGGCACAGGTACGGCATGGAAATCTCATCGATGACCGGACCACAGGTTGCTGACACAGCTAAGCAGAAGACAATGTTGCCGCCGCTCACGCTGCCAGTAGCGGCAGCCGCACACCGGAGCCTTTGCGTGCCGGTCGACTGCACTGTGGCGATGTCGGCGGTACCAAGATGCCACCAAAGGACGTAATCGTGATTTCGAGCGACGATGAGTCTTACGACGAGCAGCCAGAAAGTGGCCCTGGAAGCTCGTCAGAGCCTTCGTCTGTCTCGCCCAAGGTGCTCCATACGAAGCTGCCCCAATCGGCCGTCGCGGGCTCGGCTGCGTGTCAGCCAGGACAGGCCTCTGCTCCTGACAACACTACACGCAATACCACCGCTCCAGAGACGGATGCTGCTTCCCTTGCCGAACACAGGGCCACACGCCATGATCGCAGATGTCAACAGGATCCTTGGCCGCCCGCGGAGCCGTGCGGAACGACGCCGAATCACGATGGTTCGATATGCCTCCCCAACGACGAGTGGGATAAGCGTTACCCGTTCTCAAGGGAGGCGCTGCGGCGTCGCCGGCAAGCTAGACGTGCTGCAGCACCCAAGCCGCCGCACTCTGGCTTGGACTCTCACCATCTCGCCCAGGGCCCACGCAGGGCCGCCTCCAGTCAAAAGGAGGAAACACGACAGAAATATGATAACCGCTACCGCTCTCCGTCCCATGATCACCACGGCGACAGCGACCAGACGAGCGGCCCAGCGCGCCGCCGTCCGCCGGTTCCAGAGGAGGCCTTCTTGGCAACCTGGTGCAGAACTGGGACGAAATAGGAACCACCGCGGAGCAGGCAGAAACGGCGGCTGAGGCGATCGGGTCTCCGCTGGCCCGGCCGCTCGGTGGAGTCTTACCATTGGAATCCGGGATTTAAGGCTGCCTGTATTTATCACTCCTTGCCTTTCGAGTGTTGTCTTTTCTTACGTTGCTGGTGGTTACATCGTGACGCAGGGTCCCGCCGAGCAACGCGCGTGCGGGGCGCTATCTAATTACAAACGGCCAATCATATAACGTTAACTAAGTAGCTGAGACTGATTCAAAATTGAATCAGTCTCGGGAATACAGTACCGCCTAAGCGTCCTCGCGATTCCATATCCTGGGGACCACGTGACCACTGAAGTGGAGGACAGACACTGGCAACCGTTTTTGGGTGGATTTCCCAGCCAGTGGGACCTGATCAGGTGACCCTCTCGGCAGGGGATGGCCCCTGACCGATACAGATGGTCATCCACGCAGCGATAGATTTCTTTCCTTTTTTTCCTTCTTTTCTTTTTACTCTCAGGAGGCGACAGAGGACACAGGAGACATCAGAAGAGAGCAGCGGAAGACAGCACACAGATTGACAACAATAGCATTGGTTTCCCTACCTTTGGGCGATCAGGGCGGACGCCCTGATCGCCACTCTATTACAAGGTTGACACTTGTTTGTTTGTTTATTTGGAGTGCATCGTCAGACACCTCGCCCTCTCACAGCCGAGGCGGACCTGATCAGAACAGGTACTCCAAACCCTGGTGGGTTCTCACCACCAGGGCTGGCCCCTTAGCAGCCACCTCCATTATCAGGGTAGACCACAGTATCCTGACGGGAGCTCTGGTGTGGATGTGGTTGTAGGGTTGGTTAGGGCCTTTGCCTAGGGCTCACCAGCTCTCCTTCACCACGTGGCTGTCCACAGAAGTCGATATTCCATCGACAGGATACTTACGTTGGCGCAAACATCCCAGCAATGACAATCGAGCGCGGCACACACGTCTGGAGAACTCGGGTTTGGCCGGCCTGTGTACTCCGAGTCTTGCTAATGTTTTTCCTCCACAGAGCGGAACCAGAACAGATGCTTGTTGTAGATGAAGTAGACGTCCCCTTCCAAGGGGAGTAGTACAGAGGTTTCTTCTGCATCCCATCTCCCTCGACGACGACTGACCGTCTCCAGCCGACTCGGGCAAGGGATGACCGAGCTTTGTGAGCGAATGGTTGAGAGGCCGTCCAGAGACCAACCATGTCGTACACTTCGCTAGAAGATCGGACATGGATCGTTGAAGCTGCTAACTATTAGAAGGCGTCTTCAACCTGGGAAGGGGACGAACCAAAGTGAGTTTCCGCGGCTCCCCAGATGTATTTGCAGACATGTCTGCCCAGGAACACCAGCAACATGCAAAGAAGCAGGGGGCGAGCAGAGCTGTTCGTAGCCAGAACCGGCTCGATGGCGGCAAGGATGCCAGTAGAGCCAGGGACCAAGAAGTCCAGGACGGAGACTTGGGTTGGGTTTAACGGAGTCGGCGAAGTGTTGTTGAACGTAGCCATCTTGAAGTTATAGGCCACGCAAGAGGTCGGTCGGAATAGTGTCAAGTATTTCACCAGGTTCTAGCGCATCTCCTGTGCGTAGCGTTATGGCATGTAGGGGTTGCAGGTTCAACCAATCGGGTCTGATACCTGCGCGGCCGTGGCGGAACCTCTATAACAGTTCACCGCAACACCGTTCCGAGTGCGTTGGCTGATGGGAGAGAGCCAATCTGGGCAAGTACCGTCGAGAACGGCAGAGGGAACGTCCTGATGGGAGATACGGAAGAGACCGGCACGCTAAGAACAGAGTGGGGTGATGCAAACCGGCGATCCACGATGTTCTTAGGAGTGGAAAGCAGAGGCTTCCCACTAGTGGACAGTCCACTAATCCTAAAATAAACTCCACAAGCAGGAAATGGTAGCTCGAGGAGCCGAAAATCGTTCCAGAGGTAAATAGCCTATACAGAGGAAGCCAGAAGTGGCCGCAAATAGCAAGGCGCAGCAAGTTGCATAATTAGGAGTACTGTATATTTGATCTACCGAACTCTTCTTCGTAGGCAGCCCGGGTTAGCCCGAAATGCCACCCAAATTGAGCCATAAGATTGCCAGAGCCAAAGGTGCAAGAGGCGCCTAACAGGACAGATGTCAAATGTGGGGTTATGATGTCACTTCGTCACATTCCCGAGTCCGTGAACGATTGGCTCGCGTCACGGCGGGGTTGGGCTATTTGGCGAACCCCGCAGCTCCTTCTTCTTGAGACAAGGTTCCCAGAAAGCAGCAACTTCAAGTATCAACCAGACAGTCAATCTTGGGCGGGAAATTCTAAACTTGGTTTATATCATTTTCTATTAGCATGATTTTCATTTGAATTTTTAATGAGTCTTCTGGGTTCTGGTTTGAGTCGTCGGGTGTAAGTGAAAACTGACGAGCTTTTTCGTGCGCCCCTATTTTTGTTGGAGTCAGCACAGGGATCATTTGGACCCGTTTGCGTGAAGCGGGGACATCACCGCCTGGAGCCACCCTCCGGCCCCGTCCGCCTTCGGAACAAGCTTTCGTCCCGCGCGGGCCCGAGCTCCGGCGGGTATCGGATCGGCCTCCGGTTCACCGTGTGCCCGTCCAACCGGCACGTCTTCACTCTTGCGGCCGGGGTAACCCAGGCCGTCCCAGTCCCGCACCGTCAGCATGAGGTGTTTTAGTCTAGCATTTGGGGATAGAGTGAATTGCACTACGAAGTACATCCTCTACGCGGTGACCGAATCTTCAACCGGCCATTCTTTCCGGGCCCCATTCCGCTGTCACGGGCTCGCCCAATCCGCAGTATCTCGTGCAAACTGCTTCAAAGCACATCAACGCCCTATCGTCCTCCGCTTCTGAGCGGCGGGGTTCCGTACTGGGCGGTCCCCCCTAGGGCCGCTATCTCCCGCGCTCTCCTGCTTGCGACTCGGGTGGATTTGTCGCAAATCCCGTCGTCTGGTAAAACTGCTACAGCAGCTCGGGACATTTGTCGAAATGCCCGACAGGTTCCCAACTATCGTGCTTATATCTATACCCTTTCTACTTGACTAGGTACATCAGCTGCTAGTCCAAAATGTCCTCGACCTGATAATACTCGTCTTCCTAAACCTCCTCGGCCGTAGAAGCTACTCCTAAGGATCGCAGCTTAGGAATTCTACGCTAATTTATACAAGGCGTTGCGTATTGGGTTATCCTAGATGTACAAAATGGTCTATCTTCATTGGACTACCCATAGACCTCGCGGTTTGTCGTCGAAGGATGTACAGATGGCCCGATGGTGTCATGAGAAGGCTGTTTCGTTGGGTGGGCAATATATGGATAATGTCGGTGGCTGGAGGAACGGATGTGTAGGATGCGACCCGCAAGCGGTTGTGCAAAAAGAACCTTGAGAAACGAAATGTGTTGTTGGTTGGATTATCCTCTACGTGTCACATATCCATCCTCAATCATGGCCCAGCGCTGTACCGCTTGCCAGAAGACCCCTCCCGAGATGACTCCAAAGGCAGTGACCAAGTGTCGGTCAAGCTCAACTGCTTCAAGTTTGGAACTGCTGCGGCACCTAGAGGCCATCCCTTGAACCGGATACCCCCCAGCTTGACCTTCACCTCGTCCAACACTTCAGATAATGTGCACCTGGATATCGTAGTAGTACGCCCACCCAGCCTACCGCGATCGACCGCGCCAAGAAACACCGGCACGCGGACTCCTTGGAGTGGCCGGAGACGCTCGTAGATGTCACGAACCAACCATATAGTGCGGCCTGGTGGGTCCATGCGGCCAGACTAGGGACCAATCACAGTAGGATATGTGGCGTAGTCATGATAGGACAAAAACGCAGGAACCCGTGGTCGACCTGTGGGGCAAGCGACCACGGTCGATTATGGTCGACATCGACCAAGGGCGACACGGTCGACGATGGTCGACAGCGACCGTCGATCTCCCTCATCTTGCTTTGCGATGGCAGTAGTCCAAGAAAATGGCAAAATATTGTTCTGAAGAGAGCCCAGAACCTCAAAGTACAATAATCTGTTATACCATGCAGTCGATTTAGTAGAGACCCTAGTCTTCCGATCACTCACTTGGTTCCTCCTCCCCAATTGATTCGTTTAGAGTCGGTAGGCTCGGCTCATGTCTCCATACCCAATGCGGTGGCTCCGGGTCTATAGGGGTAGAATTCCGTCCGTCTTCCTCAAACGGTGTGATTGGCGTCATGATTGCTCCTCTACCAAAGGCTGCAGAGTGCGACCCGTCGTGGAAATGCCAGGGATAGGGGCTCTGGTTGCCGGGGAAGCTCCATTGGGACGATGGAATTTCCAGTTGAAGGCGAGGTGCTGATCGGCCTTCTGCTGGTGTGCGATCAGATGTTTCCGACCAGGGCGATCTGCGAGACCTTTCCCTAAAGGGACTATCGAATACAATCGAATCAGCGAGGGTTAGCTGGCATACTTCGTATTCACCCTCCGAGGTGCCGTCTAGTACTTTGTCCGCCTCTACAGTGTTAGTATCCGTGAGCTTGTATCTAGGAGGGCAATCCGTGTCAACAACGAGGAGGTCGGCCACCCCGCGTCCAAGGACTCCATAGACGACTACCTCGCCCCGCCTGATACCGGCGACAGCACTCGTCCCGGTATATACGGCCCCTTCCTCTGCTCCAGTCCTGTTGCAAAACACGACGATGACCTCTCCGTCTTTGTTTTTGCGAATCACAGGCTCGAGTCTCTGAACCCAGTACACCAGTGTCTCGACGTCGGGCTCTTGAGGGTTGTGGCCGTACGATCTCGGATCCTGGTGAGTCTGCCAGGCCATTGGCAATATAACCACGTTTGCGTCAGCCTCAAGGATGTGATTCCCGAATTCGAACGCGTCCCAAGGGGTGTCGAGCTTGTAGGGGCTAGCAGACGTCAGCAACGTTAGAAAAAACTGGCGAATCACTCCGCAGCAGAGACCTACTTGAGATCTGTGCCAATGCCCAAAGCGATGTTTCCAAGCCCAGGGCGCTTGTCCCGGAAGAAACCGTCGGAACTTTCGCGAGCCCAAGTCTCATCGGCACAGTATAGGAACGATTTCCTGTAGTTGCCAGCAATATCGCCATCACCGTTGACAATAAGGGCCGAGTCGTAGTATTCGGGAGAGCCCGAGCACTTTGCGTCCGCCTTCTCGGGGTAACCCACTACGACGGTGCAGTCGTGCTTGAGCGCAGTTGTCTGCGCCCATAGGAAGGAGATGGAGCCAGCATCTTCGATGGAGGGGTAGATGTGCTGTAGGGACCTGAAGTTGTAGCCTGTAATGTGGATGTTAGCTTCGCACGAAAGCTTGGAAAATCAAAAGTACCTGTGAAGGCAAGCTCTGGGAGGACAAGCAGGTCGAGAAGATCCAAGTCATTGGGATCCGCTTTTCTGAGGACGGCATCAGCACGGCTGAGGTTGCTGTCGATGTCGCCAAGCTGGGGAGCGAATTGCAGGCAAGCGAGCTTCATAATGCTAGAAACACGATTCTACCCTGATACAGTAAGATTCACCTGGATTCAGCGCTGCCAGCGATGTCCATGATGTATCACAGCTTCAACGAAAACCCGAGGAGGGAACGAACCTAAAGGCGCAATATCACCTCATTTAGCTTGCTTAGCCAACATCTTAGTAGCAGACTATAAATAGCATGACCAACGTCACCGGCTCACGATCGCCACAGACCAGCTGCAAAATCCGCGGGTTGACCGATTCATTGGCGAGCAGAGGCCACAGAGCGTTATTGCTGGCAAAAGTTAGTTTTTCGGACTCTCCGGTTTGCGGATGGACTCGAATCTGTTTCTGA
This sequence comes from Corynascus novoguineensis, assembly GCA_033296725.1. Lineage (NCBI taxonomy): Eukaryota > Fungi > Ascomycota > Sordariomycetes > Sordariales > Chaetomiaceae > Corynascus > Corynascus novoguineensis. Next base: position 6,351 of record MU857821.1, on the reverse strand, counting down.
ACACTGGACGCTATCTCACACGACAGACAGCCCAGACGGGTTTCTCCTCGGCGAGTCTATTAATCTAGAGGCATTGGGGGATAAGGAAATGTCTCTTATTCGAGTAGTGACAAGGGTTTGATTTGTACCTAGCTGATAGAGCTACTCCTGCCAAGTTTCAAAAAGCAGGCTTTCTTTGACTTGTTGGTTCGCAACTCCCACCCACACCAAAAGCTTCGGCATTATTGGTGGAGCTCTGTTCGGTTTTGGATAGTGCGCGCTTGCAAGAGTTGCACCCCTTAGAACCCGAGGTATTAATACCGCTTCTCCGACCTCCAGAATCCCCAGTCCTCTAAACCTTCCCCTTCATTTTGTTCCATAGCCTTATATCACACTGGGTCGACCCTGGCCGCTGAAAGTCACCTGTGATCGTGTGGATTGCCTTGTCTGGGACACCCGGAGGTATTGAAGCATTGTGAGCAAACGACATCAACGCGAGAGAGTGCCCAAAGATATAATAATAGAGATCAGTTACAATCTGTGGCCGAATCCGAGGTGCAACGTGGAATGCGCGCGGAGCTCTGTCAAGACGGACTCTCTTCCCATTCAGTCCCTTCCCTTCAGCGTCCATACGACGCTGCGACTCCTTTCCCCACCGCTTATCCCTTGTTCGAGGACGTCTCCTGATCCATTAGACCTGGTGGAATTGGAGAATCTCGGACGATGGGCAGGCGAAGGTTTTTTAGTGCGGATTGTTTCTCCATGACTTTTACGAGGAAGGAAGTGCCTACGTAGGGCAGGTCTTATTCGCAACTTCGAGCGAGGCTAATTAATACTGAAGTGTTGACCGTTGACGATCCTAGATTTGGGTCTCCGATCCAGGATCCCAGATTTTGGTGTTTAGAAACAAGATTTCCAGCGCACGTGGACGCGACGTTCCAACCCTCTAAAAATAAACTCCATCCTGCTTCTAAACGCCTCTCGAAACCCTACCCGTCTACGGAGTGACGCCCTGATGTCAATCTGCTGCCGCTTGCGACTCGAATAACAGACGAGAGGGAAAATCAGTTTTTCCAATTCAGATACCCTACATTGAACTATCACTACCTAGCGAGAAGGCGCTGGCTGCCATTACCTTCCTTGACTGATTTCCACGAGTAATTTCGCAGCCAGCTCCTGCTCGCTGTCGGTCGGAGCAATTGCGACGACTTGGGCCCCAGCTAACACAAAAGCACCTCCGCCTACAAGATACGGATCAGGGCCTGGAGAGTAGACTTCTGATAGCTGAGCATCCACGGTATCCTGTACACTCCGCGGGGTAGACGCTCGAATGGTGGAGGTGTTCGAATCGGACACCTCTTGTCCGAAAAATGCAGCGAGAGAGGACCCACCACCAAGCGGATGGAGCGCGTCCCACACCTCGGACAGTGGCGGCTGACTCCTTACAGCTTGTCGCTTCGCGTATCTACTGCTGGATGACGAGGAATCCTTTGTCCTCTTTCGGGTGGATGGTGGGACAATGCTCTGGGGGGGGGGACCATTTGACCTGATATATCTCCAGATCTCGGTCGAATCGTCGTCTAGGGAAGGGCTTTCCGATGTTCCAGTCACCCGACACGTATCTTGGAGGAGTATAGTCTCCTGATCTTCGGGGTCCCGGCTCGCCGGGGTTGGCGTCACTAAGCGGTCCCGGGCCCGGTCAGCAAGGAGAAGCACTTCATTGTAGCAGTACCGGGCTGTTTCTCGCAGTTCCGGCTTCATGATCACCATCGCGTCCCATAAGAACTGTTTAAGATCGTCCGGATCGCGCTCGAGGTCCCGCGCAAGCTTCGTAACGATCTCAGTGCACCAATGGAATCCTCTAGCACTGCACGACGGAAGGTCGTAGGCGCATTCTAAGACGGTCACGCCAAGAGACCAGATGTCGACAGCGGGCGTGTAACTCCTTTTGTCGTATTGAGCTTTTCTCCTGTCGTATTCGATATAGACCTCGGGGGCAAGATATTGCGGGGTGCCGCATATGGTTGTCGGATCGGCGCCTTCCCTCGAGATCCCGAAGTCTCCAAGCTTGACATAGATATTGTTGGGATGTCGATGCCGAACAAGGATATTACTCCGCTTGATATCTCGATGGACAATTGGCGGCTCATGTCCGTGGAGGTACACGAGTGCTGACAGGCACTGACGGAGGATCTGTAGGCATTCGCCCGTGGAGAGATCTGCGTAGTCCGCGAGAGTCCCACCAGGAACGTATTCGAAACGTAATCGAGGCACCGAAGTAAAATCCGAATCAATGAGTGTCACGATATAGTCCTAGCAAGATATTAGTCAGAATTGCAGCTCCAGAGGGGCAGGGTACTTACATGCGAGAGCCGGCTCATAATACCAGCCTCCTTCCTCCACGCATCGACCCTAACCCTGTTCTCCCGGACAGCCCGCTCTGATGGCTCCTTCAGGGCGTATTCGTCTGCGGTACTAACATCCCATAGATGTGTTACAACCCCAAAAGTTCCTTCGCCGAGCTTCTTCCTTAGGACGATCGGGCCAGTGCCAGGCGTGTGCGCTCCACTAGCACGCTCGGTTTGCGGACGGCTCCGAAGGTCGAGCCGACCGAACAGATTTTCCGCGTTCGCTGTCCCCTGGCGGAACCGGTTAACGTTGTCGATGTATCGCTGTGAAGTAATGTCGTGGCGAGCAACGACGATCTGGAACTTGAGGTTCTTGTTGATAGTAATGACGATTATGTCCTTCTCTTGGGGGATGCCGTGCCCGCCAATGATCCAGACAAAATCGCTGCGCCGTCCTTCGCCTTGCTTGTCGTACGTGACCTCGGTTCCATTAGACGAGCCCAGATCCTTTATAATTGGGCGGTAGTGTTCATCGAACGTCAGGGCGAAGTGGTGGGCGCTGAGAGACTGTATGCCGCATTCGAGGACGACGTCCGAATTCCGGTCACGCCCAAACACGAAGCCGTAAGGAGTTTGCGGGCCGCGGCTGAACCGTAGTTCGAGGCCCGGGTGGTAAAAGTATGCCGGCACCTTCTTGCGCGGCTGTTCGAGCGGCGTCGACTCCCTCGAACGGCGACTGAGCTGCGGCCGCTCAGTCTCCTTAATTAGCCGCGGAGGGATGTACCGGTTCTTGTTCTCTTCGATCACTTTCTTCGCCTCCTGACCGTCAACCCTGCGATCCATAAAGGGATACAGGCATGCGATGAGATCCGTATCTGCCATGCTGAGATGCGTGTTTACTATGAACGGGAGATGAAGGAAAAAGGAATGGCGGGAATGCCACAGGCGCGTTGCTCCATTCGCGTCTTTTTGACCGAGTTCTCCGCCGGCGCAGGACGCCCCAAGAGTGTCGGCGCTATGGCACCGCATCCAATGATTCTTCCATGCACGCCACGTAGCCGGCGGTTGAAACGTTTACTTTGATTGGTCTGCCTAAGGTCGTGTGTCTACTCGGAAGTTTCATGGCTAAGTGTGGTTGGTTAGCCTTGCTGTTGTTGCCTAATACACGTGATGTTATGCAGGCAATAAGCAGGGCAAGGTGGTCGGATTGGTGGATGGTCTGGACAATGAAGGGGTGGTGGGCAAGCCATAGGCAGTCGGTAGGCAGGTCGGTCGAAGGAGAGTGTGGAATGCGCACAGACCAGCGCTTCCACTTGTTCAAAACTGCCGTGCGCCCAGCTCCCAAAGCTGCCTCCAACCATCATCAGCAGTCACGCCTTCCCACCTGCTTTGCGCGACGCCGAAATGGCGTCCTCCGATCCAATGATCCCGAAGTTGACGGTTAACGATATTTTTGGCTTCAGCGACGTGGAGCTCGTGCAGTTCATGAAGCAAAATCGCCGTGCTGATGGCGGGTTTGATCTTGGGGAGGTCGACGGCTGGGGGAATCTGGCCAAGGAGCAGCGCGACCAGCTGGCTCGGCGATTAAAGTGATTCTATATACCGTCTCAGCCTTTAGCTCTCCCCTCCAGCTACTAACAGCGACGTAGGGACGGGGCGCTTCAGGCCAATGACGAGACGCAGTCTTGCCCGGTCGACTTGGACGGGGTCGCCGCACGACTGCGCGAAATCTCCGACAATCAAGACGCGTTGCCGCCAGCCGCATCTCGATCACCGCGCTACGAGAGATCCCCTACTCCTTTTGAGGACGTGGCCGCGGAGACAAAGCAATCCGAGACGGTAGCGTACCACGAGCTGGTCAGTGACGGCGGCCGGCCCCTTTATCACATTAGTCTTCTGGAGGAGGTGCTGGACAACCCCGAAGGACATCGCGAGATGCTGCTGCCATGGCAGGATTATCCACTTCCAAGCATACCCGAAGGGGACGTGTTCCGCGCGCAATTGACGAGGTGGAAAGCTTTCCGCAATTGGCAGAAATATAACCGAGATATATACAACGAGGAAGAGGAGTTTGCTGCGTATTTTGAGAAGGAGTGGCGCAAAAAGGTTGAGAGCGAAGCCAACATGAGCAGATCCAGACGGCAAGACCAGGAGTTGGCGGAAAGACTGTATCTTGAAAGGTTTCGGGCTGAGTTTAAGAGGATGCAGGAGGAAAAGGGTGTTGATGAGGGGGAGGCGGGATTTTTGGCGTTTGTCGAGGATGAGAAGCGGCGAGACCTAAAGGCCGGACACTTGTGGCCGGGGATGACGGAGGACGAATACCGACAGACGCTCAGGGTCTGGTTCAATCAGGATGAGTTCCGGCGCTACCACGAGGACTTTTTGTGGTTGCGGGAAGACAACGGCCGGGGCGGGTTTCCCGAATATGCCGCCGAGGCCAAGCGCCGCCTCGCAAAACACGGCTTTACGCGGACCTTCCAGCTCGACAAAGACCCAGCACGACAAGACAAGATGACGACATGGATCGAATACCTCAATTACGAGTACTCGTGGCACGATCGGTACGAGCGTTCCATCGAGCGTCTACGGCCAGAGTACGACGAAGCCTGGAAGCAGCTGGTGGATTCGGGGGTGTTGCGGCCGGGGGAGACAGACGAGACTTTGCGTACAACCGAGTCCTCGTTCCGGCGTGCGAGCGAAAGAGAGCAGGCTGAGAAGGCTGTAGCATCCGCCGAAACGGCCGCCAAAGCAGTCTTTTCAGAGACGGTGAGAGCTAAGACTGGGCGCTCAAGATTCACCAAGCAAAAGCGTATGCAGAGATTAGCAACAGCTTACTCCAGACTCGTCGGGGCGAAGGAGGCGCTCAAGACGATCAAGCGGCGGGGTGATCTCATCACAGAGTTTATCCGAGGAACGTGGGACTACCAAGGGGCGAAGAGGAATCTACGCCGCCAGTGTCTTCTGCTACAGTGGGTTCTTGAGCAGGTGCCCTTGATCGAAGCCGAGTTGAACGAACCCAAGGTAGCCGAAGGCGGCTCGCGCGCTGGACGTTGCGGGAAGAGGAGCAGACTTCATCAGGATGAGCAAGACACGGATGACTGGAGGCCTAGGAAGCGGAAGAGAGGTGAATTTAGCGCGGTCGCAGATGATACTGGATCGTCAGCGCAAGCAGGAAAGCCACCGAAACGCGGCCAGCACGATGTCACGACCTACGGACGCCGCTCCAAGCGGCTCCGAAACGACCGCCAAGGCTCTGCTTCTCAAGACGCAATGGAGATCAGCGAGATTTCTAAGAAACATCCGCCACGATACAGAGAGGAGTCTCAGTCAAAGGTGATCCCACCGGTGCTTGAAAAGGGCACCGGCACCGATGCGAAGCACCGCGCTGGTCAGACGTCATTGTGGACTTCCAGGAATGGACTCGGGACTGCCGTCCAGCTTCGACGGAGCGATCGAATTGCGGCTCGCCAAAACCCTTCTGGGACTGCTGCTGCATATCTGCATTCTACTAGCGGTGCATGCCGACGATCTCCCTGGAAGACCTCACAAGATCGGGCGCCTTCTTCATCAACTGGATCGCGAAAGCAACAGCCAAGGTCTCCTGCGACAAAGATAAGAGGCACAAGGGGTAACAGTTGGCTTGACGTATCGATGCAGAAAGGAGTTTCCAAACCAGGACGGGCAAAGATAAAGAGGTAGTAAATAAGCGTGTAGAGGTAGTTGGCTACGGCGCTGTTTCACTGTGCTTTAGTAAGCCGAGGTCTCTGCCAGATGGTCGCACTAGCGTCAGCGGGGTTCACGTTGACGTCACCTGCGGCGTCTCGTAAGCGCGCGGCTAGAGGAAGTTTGACTAGCACACCTTGCCAAAACACGTTGGCGCCGCAAACACGACACAGGAAAGGGCTTCACCCACTAGTATAGCTGCTATCCTCGTCCAGAAGATGTACCTTAACCCCTAACATAAAGTTCAGCAAGCGTTATCCTTCCCTATCGTCACTATCCCCATCGTCACTATCCCTATCGT